>JARYGA010002058.1:0-14544 GCA_030545235.1 Helianthus tuberosus
AACTTCTTTGACAACTTCTTTCTTTTTCTCAACTTCACCATTTAAACGTTTTCTGACTTTTTCTGCCCAATAATCATCAGTATAATCATTAATAACCTGAGCAACAAATCCTTTAGCCAGGAATTGTTTGTCTGGGCAATAATCGTCCCAACTGAAACCTTCTGCCAATTTTTCATCTTCTTGTTCTGCCACACATACTTTACTATTTGTTGGAATGTATTTATCCCAACTGAAACCATTTCCTTTATCTTGATTAACAAGATATGCTCTCTTTGAATCTTCAATTTCTTTCCTACCATGAGCTGTTTGTGGCTGTTGTTGTTGATGTGACTATTGAGCAACTTGATGATATAACGCTTTTCGATAGTAATCATTGTTTCCAAAAGGATTTTGAGCTCCACTTGCTTCACGATTTGTGCACTCCCTCTTGAAATGCCCTTTTTCCCTGCATCGAAAACAAGTAACTTTAGACTTGTCAAATCCTAAAGCTGAAACATGTGCATCACGAAAATCATCTCTGCCTGTAATTTCTTTAAACTTTTCAGCTCGTCTCAGTACACTAGCCATGCACCATTTTATATCCATCAATTCCATCTCTTCAGCATTAATTTGATCGTAATCTTCTTTTGTTAGCATTGGATTTCCGATCCTTCCTGCAACTAAACCTCCATATGATTCAAGCACAGTTACCAACAAAGACATGTGGCTTTTAGCAACTTCCTCGGTATAATTCTGATCATTTTCAAGGTTTAAAGCAATGTTACATTGAAGTACTTTGCCACTCTTTGTTGTAGAAAAATGTGGATCAAAAGATGGAAATGAAGAAAATCCCATCTTGTTACTTGATCCTTGAGATGGCTTTTCAGAAGATCCCGTTGTATTGAAAGCAGTTTCAACTTTTGGCGAAAACTTAGTTTTGTCATTAACACCACTTTTGTAGTACAAACCAATGTCTTGCTCTCCATCATAATTCTTCATTCTCGCTATCTTTCGTTGTTCCATTTCTTGAGCTTCAAGCTGTTTAATAAAATCACTCAATGTTAGATCATTAAAACCCGGTTTATTTTTCAACATCATAAGATACGTGCCCCACTCATCATGTGGTAACGCATCAGCTAACTTTTCAATTAACTCATCTTTACCCTTTCTGATACTCAATTTGTTCATGTTTTTCAATAAATTGCAATATCTTTCAATGATCTACTTGGTGCTTTCATTTCTTAAACCTCGGAACAAATCGAATTCCTTCTTCATCAACGACTTTTTGTTCTTAAGCATGTCATCACTACCAAGAAACTTTGCTTCTAATTCTGTCCATATCGAATATGCAGTTCCATAATGTTGAAGTAAAATCAAGATGTCTTCTTTAATCGCCTGCTGTAACAAACTAACCATCAACTTCTCATCTTTGTATTTCTTTTTCTCCTCAGCACTCAAATCTCTAACTGGAATTTTCTCTCGATCGCTACCAACTGGTCTAAAATATTGAACTTCAGTATGTTCCCATGCATCTAAATGATAAGCTTCAACCCAGTTACCAAATCGTTCTGCCCATCCGCTAAAATCATCAATGTCCAAAAGCTTAGGCGGTTTTTGTGTTGTTCCAGTTTCATTTTCAAGCATTGTGTTCTGTGTAATTGATATCGGACTAGAAAAAGCATTGTAAAACTCGTTCTCCATGTTTTGATTTTCACAAGTTCACAATCTGTCAATCTCAAGCGAAATCACAGTCTAACCAAGATCACCCTGTTCAAGCGGAATACCAACTCAAGCGAAATACCTGATTTCGCTTGAACACTCACTCTTTTCAAGCGAAATAAGGTCTTTTAAGCGAAATCAGTGATTCAAGCGAGAACACTCAAGCGAAATAGCCCTTTTGAAGCGTAATAGCAAGTTTGAAGCGGAATCAGATCGAATTTTCAAGCGGAATCCCGGTTTTCAAGCAGAATCAACCATCAGATTCAAGCGGAATCAGCATGATGTCAGCAAATCGATCTGATTTTGGTCCAATTGGTCAAGCAAATGGTCGAATTATGATCTGAAACTCTCTAGGGTGTGTTAAAACAACATTATGCACATGATATGTGAAAAACAACCGTTTTTAACCGTGAAAATTTGTTTAATTTTGAAAGAAGGTGTAGAAAAACAGATTTGCAACTGAATTGGTATGAACTCTTCCTCCTGAGCTCTGATACCACTTGTAGGATCGATTTTAGACCCGAATGAGTCGATCAGAAGAGTTTATCTCAATACAAGTGGCGGAAACAAACGTATAGAGTTCAATTCAGCTAGATTCACACTTTAAAATGTCCGTATATTAATTTCAGATCAAATACAAGCCTGTGGACACTTTGGCAGCACTTCGTTACACTGACCGGAACCTTTTAAATGATTTCGCTTGGAACACATATAAATACTGTTGGGATTTCGCTTGAATATGGCAAGACATCAGTTCAAGCGAAATCACATCATATGATTTCGCTTGAGACAGTACAAGCCTCTTTCAAGCGGAATCAATACTTTCAAGCGAAATCACCTTCAACATACCCTAAAATCTCATATTTTCTCGTATGACGCATCCTGATCTATCATTCTATTAACAAGACTCGATACAAGACGAAGTCGACCGACGCATGCACCAACACAGGACACGGTCGTATTAACCCCCAATGCTTATGTTATCAAACAAGACATATTAAAACGGGTTATGTAAATTTATTAATCACAATCCGATTAAATGATTTCATACCCGACTAAGTGGTATTATTATAATACCATATCCCAAGTCCGTATAAGGGAAAATAAGTTAAAAGTATTTACCTGATGCTAGCAGTAAAATCCTAAAGCTTTTTGAAGGAACCTTTTACCAGAAGCTATTTAATCTGTATAGAAGGTTTATTAACCTATTAGGATGCTAACAGGTCTTTAATTTAGTCAAGGACTTAGACCGGCTACCTAGAAGGAAACCTTACGGTTCTAAACGCTCGATTAAGCGGTTACCGGAATAGAATGTGATTTAGACCCGCCAAGCTTGGATACTTGTATAATATGGGTAGACTAATCACATTCTGGAAATTGAGAATTTATTGATAAGGTTAAGCCAGTTTCGACTATTTTATGTAAACTAGTTACATAAGCCGATCCGAACGCGTAAACGCGTAATGGGCAACCAAATAAATTATATACAAGTCTTAATCGTTATTATACTCAAAATATGTTAATACATTAGTAAGATGTTAACATATATGCCCAAAAATTAATTTAAACCAAAATAAGTCCCATAAGGGCATTTTGGTAATTTTAATGCTCATAAAAGAGTTTAATTATTAAACTGAGTTTCAGGTCTGATCTAATCAGTAAAAATACGTATTTTTATAAATTATAACAGTAGGGTACTTTATATGTGTGAAATTTATCTTATATAACCAAACTATGTGCCGTAGAGGCATTTTGGTAATTTCACATAGGCTTTAAAGGTCAAAATACACTTATGAGTTTAAAAACTTTGGCTTACTGTTTAATTATATAAATTAGCTTAAAACATCAGTGGGTAATAAGTTTTATATGCCAAATATAGTTTTAACTCAAACTATGTGCTAAAAATCCTTAAAAATCGGTTTTAAAGGATATTTGGGTTAAAATAGGAAATCTAAGTTTTTGATTAGTTTATATAGTTCAAAATATTTTAATTATCATATAAAATCAGTAACAAAAAGATTGACATTAAAATGTTATGTAAAACTCATTTTATGCATGAAAAGGGTAAAACCGACAATTACCGAAATCAAGCTATAATCCTATGTTATGCTCAGCCTAAAAATAAATAAAAATCTTCAAAAATCCCAAAATATTATTTTACATCAGTAGGTAAAAAGTTTGGTATCAAAAGTTGGGTTTAGATAGGCTTTATGCTAATTACGCCATTTAATTAATAAAAAGCTTTCTAATTACGCTATTGAGCATAACTCCTAATCTAGACCTCAAACTGATATCAAATTTTCGAGACAAGTCTAAATATTAGTAGCAAAGGTGTTAGTCCATTCACATTGTTAAAAATCTCAGTTGTGTGTAAAAAGGGCGTTTATGACATTTTTAAGCATAATTATGATCAGGTGCATATAATTCAAACCACTAAGAACCATGTACTATAACTCCGGAGGGTTATACTACTAAGTAATGTGGTCCTAGTGGAAGCTTAAAACATGGGAGAATTAAGCTTGAATGGGTCAGAACTGAAAGTCAAAGCAAAAGTCAAGCTTTTGCGACTTTCGATTATAAACTGACCTTAGACTATTAATTTCCAGGTTAGGACTGTTAAAATATGTTTTAATATTAATTACCAAGTTATTAGAATGTTAAAATATAATTTAAAACTTTTGTTTTATTATTTTTAATAATTTTCAAACATTCTGTCCAGTTTGACTTTTTGTCAAACTACTTTGACCCGACAATTGACTAGTCAAACGAGATAATTAGGAGGTGCCCTTTTAGGGGTTAATCGCCTACTATAATATGGTCCCATAACCACTTTCAATTTGATCAGTGGCTGGTCCATATGTAATTAAAATGAAAGTCAAACTTAATTTATGATAAGTTTGACTTTAGAGTAATTAATCTAATTAAAATGACTAAACAAGTAATTAGAGGCTTACTAAAGGTCCTAGCTGTCTTTTCTACACTTGATAATCTTCTCCTTGTCCTTAGCTAGCTCCAGAAGTTGTAGAATGGGAAAATGGTTGCAAGTGAGCATAGGAGCTCAAGAACTAATGTCCTTATATACTACTTTGCATGATCATGGATCAATTACATCTGTTATGGGGCATCATAGGATCACCCCAGGTGTCCTAGTTGATGAAATAAACCGACATATAGCTCCTTAGGTCGATATAAACTAGGCTAAGGCGGTGGAACAACCAAAACCCGCACCTGGCAGCCTTTTTACTGAACTGGCATGCTGAGGCGGGCCGCGTAAGCCATAGGGGGGGGGGCTTATGCGGGCCGCGTGGACCTGCTGAACTGGTAAAACAAGTTTGCAACTTGGAAGCTTTAGTCCCTGGTCGATTTTAACCCTTTTTAACCTCGTTGTTGACATGTAGGGCCCTTGTAGTCAGTTTGTTGAGGCTCAAGGATGAATAAATTAACTTTGTTAGGCTCGGGTTCGTTAAATATCTTTCTGAAAGCAAGTTTCATCAAGTTGACACTTATAGCCCAAAGTCTTGAAATCATACTTAACGATCTTGAAACCACGTGAAATTTATACCACTTATTCTTAAGAGTATATTTGAATAATTCAAAGCCTCGGTTTCGTTAAAAGGTCACTCAGAGGTCAGAATCAACATGTTGATACGTTTAACCCTTGAAATTTAATAATCTTCCGATTATTTTTATAAACGACTTCTTATATCCAATCAATTACCCATCTAAGAATATATTCATCATGTGTGGTCATTCAGAGGCACAAGTTTGGCATGTTGACACTTTTAATCCATGTGGTTTCAAAATTTCACTGTTTGACAAATTTAATCCTTCAAACTCGATCTGTCACATATTTAGAGTTTAGGGCACGTGTCTATACATAATTGGACACGTTTTTACGTGGTGTCACATGCCATCAATATATCCATCAAGAATAAAGCTCACATAATAGCATATCACTGTCATCAGTCTCTTTTTCTTGAATATGTGTCCATCTCATTCAGCAAAAGCTTATAGAGATACCCACCTCCTGTAACAACCCGAACTTTTGGTTTTTCCTATTTTACCACTGTTTCTCTCATAAACGCTTGTACTCTGAGATTCGATGATTAACCCTTGGTAATCTACGCGTTAACTACTTTTTAAAACACATACTATAATCGCTCATTTATCGCATTTATCACTTATTTATCACATTAAATGCTTATTACTTAAACGCTCATCGCAACGCAAACTCAACGCAACTCGAAACGCGGATTTAATTTTATTACTGTTATAAATTTGTGTTTAAATGTTAAATATGTTATATGTGGTTGATTATTTGCTTAAAACGCTCAAACGCTCACTCGCTCGACTCAATCTATCACGCTAAAACGCAACACAACACAATACTTAGTATCTCGCTAAAATACTTAAAGTACTCGAACTAACTAACGCAACAAAACGCACCAAACGAACACACGACACACGAAACGGGAATTTTTCACACAAAACTGCTCCCCTCGTACGATGACACCCGGCTTCGTATGAAGCTACTGGCTTTGTACGAAGGCAGGGCCTTCGTACAGAACCTTCTGCACCTTCTATAAACACCTAAGACTCTCCTCATTTCATAACTTGCTGCCATTTCACCCAAGAACTCTCCCAACCTGCTGTCTCTCTATTTTCCAAGTAAGATCCACTATTTTTACATGTTTCACAATGATTTCCACCACAAGTTTACCTCCTATTTTGCATCTAAACTTCTCTATTTTCATCTAAACTTCTCTATTCTTATGAAAACCTTCATCTTTTTCATCAAAACTTCTGATTTTACCATGGATTTACACCTAAACGAGTGTATTGGGCTTAGCTTTGGCTTCCTAAGATGTAGATCAGAATATCTCGCACTCACCAAGTGTTTAATCCAAAGAAAAATTGTTTTAAACTCGATTTTTACACTAAAACGGACCAAAACTGATATATATTTCGTTCACTGGACAGTGGGACGAAGTGATGTCGAAATTGTCATGAAAAGGACTCGAAAATACATCTGATTCAGGTGAAAACACAGATCCAAATGTTGAAGACACTGAAACAGTCGCTTGTACGAAGCCAGACTGGCTTGTACGAAGCCCGGCTTCATATGAAGGCACCTTCGTACAACCCAGCCCAATTTTCCGCACGTGACTCAAACGCTCAAAAGACCTCTACAGCTCTAAGTTTAATCAGTAGCTTAAGGCTAGAGGGATAAACACTCGATTTTCCCAAAGACAGACGCGAAGAACACTCGATTTTGGACTCGGAGACAACACTAGTACGAAGCATCCCTTCGTACGAAGGCACGCCTTCGTACGAAGACACTAGCTTCGTACGAAGCCTCTGTTTCCCACTCGACACTTCAGCTCGACCATTTGAGCACTTTGGAAGGCTTATGCACTTATGTTCCCATACGCAGGCTGATCCGGCGCTCCCTCCACCCCATCCAAACCGTGTTTAACTGCTAAGCACGCACTGTGAGTATACTCGAACCCTTTTTCGCTTAACGCACTTTTGAGTGTTACATACGTCCTTTATAAAAACACATCGCACACAACGCTTAAACTCTTTTATAAATGCTAACCGCTCTCGTATGTTATACGTGGCTAGTTGAATGCTTGTTTGCTATGTTTACACAGTGATGACTTGCCCTACCATGTGACACCCGGCTATTTAGGCTGTACCGTACAAATGTAACACGTGTCATGAATAAATAAAAGGTTGTACTTGACTGACATTGATGTTTATATGTGATATTGGATGTGTTGGTAAATCCAAACATTGATAAAAATTATGTTCACAACAATAAGATAAACGCTTATCGCGTAACGAATAAAATGCAAAACGAACTTCGGTGACCACCCGATCAATATTAAAATCCTAAAAATAGTTTGTTATGATTAGAATGGTAATTTTAATCATTTTCGGAAGGAAAAAATAAATTAAAACGCTAAGAAACTATATTTTTCGAGTTTGAGCGCGTACCGCGCGATACTGCGTGTACTTGACAAAATACTATCAATGCAGCCAGTCAAGGCAACTGGTAATTATTTCAGTAATATTTTAGTGAGGTTATTTTTGTAGAATGATAAAAAAATTAAAACGCACTAAAACGGGATTAAAACGCTAGATAAAATACCCGGTATCCAGTAAAATACCAGTATTTGGCCTAAATTATATATGTATATATATATATATATATATGTATGAAAATGTGAGATGTATGTGAGAAGACATCAAGGTGGCCGCTAGGGGAGACATGATACATTCTCTCTCTTCCACTTGTTGGTCTTTGAAACACCATATGATGATTAAGCCTTTATCAAATCTTCCATATCTCCTCAAATCCAAGAAACACAATCAAACACACAAACTCACTCTCTCTCTCAACCT
The DNA here is from genome assembly GCA_030545235.1 of Helianthus tuberosus. Classification (NCBI taxonomy): domain Eukaryota; kingdom Viridiplantae; phylum Streptophyta; class Magnoliopsida; order Asterales; family Asteraceae; genus Helianthus; species Helianthus tuberosus. Next base: position 8,107 of record JARYGA010002058.1, read on the forward strand.
CACGGCCGAAGACACACACACATCCACATTCAAAATTTTTGAAGTTTCTTTGAAGATTCAAGTCCATTCCAAGAAGGTTTCAAGGTGATTTTGAAGATCCAAAGGTGTTTTCAAGGTGAAACAAGCTCCAAACATCAAAAATCTTGTCAAAACTCACTAAAATCTTGAAAGGTATAAACTTATTTTCAACATCATATTCTTGATTTTTAGTGATGATAGAGATGTTGGAAAGTTTTTCTTGAACTTGGAATTAATCATAAACTTGAAACTAATAAAGGATGAGATTTTAAACAAAACAAAAATGGGTGTGTATATATATGTATGTATGGCCATAGGGTGTGTGTGGGTATGTATATAGTTGTGTTTTGATTTTTGTTGAATGATTCTTGATTGAATGATTCTTGAAAGATGATGACATGCATGAATCAAAAAGGTGTCATAAAAGAATGTTCAAAAAAGGGTCTTGTGATTTGAAATGGATATGTTAAAAAGTGAACTTTTGGAAGTTCATATATGTATGTATATATGTCATGTATATATATATATGTGTGTGTGTGTATGCATGGATGTAAGTTTTGTCACATGTTCATAAATGTAAGAATGTTTGCATTTATGTATGTATGATTAGATGATAATGGATGGAACATGTTGTGATTTATAAGAACATGAAGTAAATATGTTCTTAGGTGCATTTAAGATCATGTATAATGATGATGATGTGATATGGGTGCATTAGATGCACATACTTGGACATGCATGTTGATATGTAATCATGAAAAGATGATTTTAGTGTCATTTGATAAAAATAAGTTTTGATCAGATTCTAAACACTAAAATATGAATATTTGAAGTGTTAAAATAATATAAAACGTTGTCATAAAGTTTACTAGCTTTGCATGTTGTACTTGGTGCTTTATGTGTTGTAAAATACGTGAAATCGCATGATTTATGTGACTTACACAAAAATTGCACTAATCTGATTATAATCATCATTTTAATCAGTAAATAACATATATTGTATTAAAATATCAAGTCATTTCGAGTTGGGATGATTACAGTAACGTTTAACGCAAAACTATGCGGTAAAACGGTCAAAAATCAGATATTCAAATGATTTTTATAAAACTGTTTTAGATCAGTAAGTAAACTGATATTTTTAGTTTAAATATAAGTATTTTGACTAATATTAAGTTTACTTGGTGTTTGGTTATTCATACGTGACATCCGATGCCCGAAAACGTTACCGAATCACTAAAATACGCGTTTTGTACACTAGCATGGGTTATTTATGGTGAACCTTATGTGTTAAATGTGTTATGTGATTTAGATTTGTGCATATGATAATATGCTAAGTGTTTACATGATAGCGGGAATTTAGACTATGCATGTACACTTGTACGCTTAAAGCGGTAGAATCGGTAAAATCGCGTTAAATGCGTAACTTGTTTGTCGAGCATGAAAATTGATACATATAAGTTATTTTATGTATGCATGCTTTAAAAATGATAAAATAAATAAGTTAATGAGATTTCGCGTGTTATGATATCTAATTGTGTACGTTTATGTATATATATTACGACGCGCAAATCGTAGATATATTACGTATAAACTGGTGTGTTAACGGATTTACATGATAATGGTCACCAATAAAATCATTCAAGTTGCAAAAATCTTATACATACATATATATATATATATATATGGAGAAGATCATGCGAGAACCACCTCTTATTGTGAGAACCGCGAGAACCAATGTGAACACACCAAAAATGCCTAAAAATAGCTAAAAATCACACAAATTTTTTTTTTTGATTTTTTTAGGTTAAAATCGCTACTTTTCGAAGCCAAAAAAAAAAATTTTTAAATTTTTTTTTTAATTTTTTTTGCTTCAAAAAGTAGCGATTTTAACCTAAAAAATATTAAAAAAATCAAAAAAAAAAATTTTAGATTTTTTTTAGATTTTTTTAGATTTTTTTTAGATTTTTTTAGGTTTTTTGGGGGTTTAGTTTTTAGCATTTTAGCTTGGGGGGGGGGGGGTTTAGGTTTTTGGGGGGTGGGGGAGGGGGGGTTTAGGTTTTGGGGGGGGGGGGGGTGGGGTTAGGTTTTTTTTAGGTTTTTTTTTTAGCTTGGGGGGGGGGGGTTAGGTTTTTTTTGGGGGGAGGGGGTGGGGGGTTTAGGTTTTTTTTGGGGGGGGGGGGGGTGGGGGTTAGGTTTTTTTAGGTTTTTTTAGCTATTTTAGGTTGTGTTCACATTGGTTCTCAAGGTTCTCACAATAAGGGTGGTTCTCGCATGAGCCCCTCCCTATATATATATATATATATATATATATGAACTCATATATATATATTAACGTGCCAACATAATCTAAAACGATAACTTTTTGAGAAAATCTCAAAGTTATGTGAAAATTCTAAGATACGGAGAAAATTAGGAATTTTGGTGATATATTGATTGATAAAATCGTTCCTACATATAATAGGACGTGTAGAAATCAATTTGTAGGATTGCGCTATTTAAAATATGCACCCAAAGGTGAGTGTCACTAAACCCCCTCTTTTTACTGTTTTGTATATGTTTTGGGGGAAGAACACACCAAAAAGGGTTTAATAATGTTTTTTTAATAAAACATACCTTTCGATATAAATTATATATTTTCATTGAAAATATATGTGTCACACCCTGGCTTTGCGGAAGCGTGGTTATTTTGGTGTCACTTCTTAATACCATAGCTTAATCATAACAAGCTATATGAAATAAAAACCATGCAAGATCATCCATTAAAATAAGTTTTAAAACCAAAGTAACATAACATTGTCTTGGAACTACACCATCATAACATAAAGCGTTGTTTTGAAAGACATAACATCAACATGAATAAAACGCAGTTTAAGGACTGTGACTCGTCCAGGTAAAAGTCACATCCCCTAAACCTGGATGACCTCGGAACCCATATGCAGCGGGAAAACATAACATACCGCGCCAGATCTTTAATTCCCTGGAATACATGTAAGTTTGGAAAAAATCAACAATAATGTTGAGCGAGTTCATGTGTAAGTGAGTATGTAAAACCTTTGTACGTATAAAATCCTGGTATGTAGCAATTAAGGAAAAAGAGATCGATTAATGTGTAGCTAATACATTAATAAGTGACATGGCCTAGGAAGCACTCAAACCTGTAACGCGAATTTCGTACCGGTCCATCCGGCGGAACGACATAGTCACCACATGCAGCCACACGCTGGCCCATGTGTGGGGCTCGCAACACCCGATAGATCTATCACTCATGCCTCTCGGTCCTTATACAAGGATTAATGGTCTTACGATAATAGCCTATCCATTCACTTGATCTAGTTGCAAGTTCCTTAGCTAATCATACCGTGTATAAAAAGTACTCGTAATCATAGTAACATGTATTTCACCCCCGTAGTTTAGAAAACTGAAAACAGTTAAGAGAAAAGGGGGACATGAACTCACCGTGGTGCGTCTCTAAAAAGTACCTCCCAGAAAATCTGCTGTGCGACGACCTACACGTACTAACTTCTATTAGACGGATGGCCGTGCCTTAGTTTAAGGTTTAATGTCTTTGGGGAATAGTTAGGCAACTATTTCGTGTTTACACTTCGTAATTATTCTCCTTCCCAAGGATGGGGGATTTAATACATGTGTGTTCGTAACATTCGAAATATATTATTAAGTCTCACTTAAAATATATTTTATTTCTAATTCCAAAATATAGATATTTTGCCCAAAAATATTATATTTTAATACATATGATTTTCCCAAAATAATAGCTTAACAAAAATACGCGTTCATAAACATTTTCCTTAAAATGCGTAAGTTACGTTTTAAAGATCGAGTGGTAATAATAATTACCGGTGTAACTTAAATGATCATCGTAGAGGCGTTCGTATTATTTTGGAATCGTTAACATTTGGTAATATTATTTTTACCCTAAAAATAATATTTGTATATTTCACAAAATAGTCATAAACACATAACAAGCGACGTTATGAAAAATATATTTACATATATTTATCACGTTTTATTTTGTGAAATCCCACCTCCGATATTTTGTAAATAAGTCGTGGCGAAATCTATAGTTTGAAAACAAGTAAAAATGTATTTCTAACACTTGTCGTGAAAATATTTCTAAGTGTTAGGTTTTTAGAAAAATTTCGCCAGAGTTTCCCCTGTAACTGGAGGTGGCCACGCTTTTTAAGCGTATCATTTTCTTTTATAAATCAAACCAACAATTTTTCTCATTCAATCAAAACAACGTTCAAAGCATCAAACTAGTCAATATATATGTAAATCGCATAAGTTACATGAACTTGTGATTTATCTAAAATATGAAGTAAATCTCATTACTTTTAGTGGATCTTTTGTATAAATCAATCCGGTTTCGTAAAAGTCTCGTTTTTAACGAAATTCCATCTTTACAACTTCTAGTAAAATTTGACAAAACTAGTTCTTGGTCGAAATTTAGTGTTACACAAGTGTTTTACACACTTGTGTGTTTGCTAAAATCATTCTTGTTTATGAAAGATTCGTCTTTAAAAGTATACTTTCCCTTGACACATGGTCCTTTGAAAATACCGTTTGTAGATCCGTAGATCTACTAGTTTTAAACACTATTTCGTAAGTAATATTGATTTTACACAAGTTCATGTTTAGTGTGTGGTAGAGTCTCATCACTTAACCCTTGTTACACTTAAACAAGCTCTATGTCATGATTCTTGATCATGACTAATCCGGGTTAGATGATGATCCGAGCTACCACATCATAGATCGGCACTAAATAATCACACAAAACAAATCCTACATGATTTACACAACAACATAGTTTTTATCCAACATTCTTAACATTTTAGTAAACTTTTACCATGTCTTCTTGAGTGTTCATAGATTTTAATCGTTACATTTCCTTTTAACCACCTTAAATATGAACAATAGGGTGTCTAGAGTCACTTACTACTAGCTCGAGGCTAGGGAAGAAACTAGACGAAAAACGGGTGGTTAATAGCGTTGTGGTGAGGTCTTTGCGATTCCGTAAACACCGGGCTTCCTTATACGTGATCCTTCACTCTTGTGTATATGTAAAATTGTAAGATAAAAAAAATGAAAAATTTGTGTGGGTAGGGGATTGGTCTTCGGCCGAACCAAAGGAGTGGAAAAAGAGTGAGAGCAATTGTGTTTGGGGTTTGTGAAACGAAGGTAGTAATACTTAGGTTAATTTATAAGCCATTTTAGTGTTTTAACTTTTAGGCAATATGTTCACTAGATATTTGACATGGCAAATAAAATACTCAAAGATTTGTGGTGTGTGTTCCCCACATGGGAACCGATTGGGATAAGGGGTTGGGGTAGTTTAGTTCAATTTCAACAATAAGTTAGTAACTAGTTAAGATTAATTAGAAGGTTAAATCATTTACTAGTGTGTCGAAATTTATACCGGGTGTTAGGGTATTCGGGGACCCTAACTAGCTCAGAAAAAAAAAAGAAACTAGTGTCATTGACAATATTTTTATGTCCCGGGTTAAGTCCGGTTGTACGGTTGGATATTACTCCGTTAAAGCGCTAAATAAGTATATAAAGTGTCGATAATATTATTTTTAGTGACACAGTTTATTCCTCCAAAGTGTCGGGAATATTTTCCTCATGTTTTTGCACTTTATTAGTTAGCTAAAAGCTGGATTTTGTACTTAGAGTACGTTTTAGGCACATCCGGTCACTGTAACTTATTCCTAGAGACGCAGTTCTACAACCCTTGTATCCCTACACTCACCACTAGTGTAGTAAAATATTTCTGGCTCATACAGGCCTTAGAGGCAGTACCTGCCTGGTGCTAGTTATGACAGCACGTTTAATAGGTTATCCGTTCATAGTGCTACTGTGCTTTTGGTGCATCAAGGTTGTCACAAAGGTGCTGTAAGCAAAACATGGAGTGACAGCAAGTAAAGTATGATGCAAGTAAGTACATGTATCAGTATTCAAGTAGCAGTTTATCCACAAGTTCAAGCAAGCACAGTAATTAAGCAGTAATTAATTATTAATTAAGTCGTACGGATACCTGGTTTAGTGTGGGTTGTCACATTCTCCCCCCGTTAGAAAAATTTCGTCCCGAAATTTTAAGTTCTGCTTCTAGTAGCAGGGTTCTTGGGAAAATAGGTGGGGGGGGGGGGGTATTTCTCTTTCATCCGGTCCTCACGCTCCCAGGTGTATCCAGGACCATGTCTGGCATTCCAATGAACCTTGACGAGCTTGACACTGCTCCGGCGGGTCTTGTTTACTTTCCAATCCGTAACCTCAACAGGTTCCTCAACGAAATGGAGCGTGTCGTCAACATGAATCGCGTCGGTGGGAATGACAACGGTATCTTGGGTTGGACTTTTCTTTAGGTTGGATACATGGAAGGTATCATGAACTGAATGGAGTTCG
>JARYGA010002059.1:0-25421 GCA_030545235.1 Helianthus tuberosus
TGGGAATGGACTGTAGGATCCGATCCTACCTTATTATATTTTTAACTCTTGAGTTGTATAGGAAACTCCTCACAACTGGAGGGTGCATGATTGTTAGCATGTAGTACAACTCCCAAATCCTACCCATAATTTTTATTTTTTATAAAATGGGATATTTAGGCTAAACTTCCATTGGGCTCGACAACCGGATGGTACACGCAAGTGTAATGAGTTGGCTAGCCTGCAATCAACCCTTTTATCTTTCACAGCTGGGTTGGGGGAGAACAAGCGGGAGCGGAGCCTAGAGACGTCCAAACACTATTTTTGTTCGAAGTTTGCAGGACTGCATCCAACGGGTATTTTTTCAGATCTGGGCATTAATTATACGTGGAACAAGCGGACCCGGGGGTTGGGTTAATCCTGATGTTACGGGTCGTATACGGGTGAAGTCGGTTACGGTTTTATTTAAATGGGTCACCAAATAGCAAACGGGTCATAGGTCAGCTGTAACGATTAATGGGTCATGGGTCAGTAGACTAATGGGTCAGCAAATACCTCATGTAATCGTGGGTTTGAGAGATTGTGGTGAATGAATACTTAGATAGGTTTGACCGAGCTTCATGGAAAATAAACGTTGAGATGAGATGAACGTGGAATGCTAGAAAAATAGGAGCTGATAGTTTAACTAGCATGTGTTTTATTTACTTTGTTTATTATATATAGGTTGTAATTTTTCTTTTCGTATGTACCCTATTTTCATTCAATTCAATACAGAAGCTTTCTTCATCTTCATATTTATGTATACATACTACATAATTGTGTGTTGAGTGAGTGTTGAACCAGCCTAAACCAACACTAGGGAAGGTAAACTTTTGGGTTTGGCTCGGGGTCCAACTGCGAAGGCACTTGCAATGAGGAATGTCATTTTGAGCTCTACTCTTGTAAAGTGTGATGAAAATGTTGAATCTACAAAGCATATTTTGGTCAAGGGTTCGAGGCTATGGTTATGGCCTTTTTGTTTTTTATTAATGTTATAGGCTAAAAAAACGTTTGGAATGCTATTATAATGAGGTTTTAAAAGGATATTATAATGGAATTAATAAGTATGATCTTGGAGGATAGTAATTTTGCTGGGATTCTATGAGGATATGAATGAGGAACTAATCATAAATCATGAAACTAATAACGTATCACTGCAGGTTGTTGGTTGTAGTGGTTCTGTATTGTTGGTGCCATTGTAAAGGGGACCATACATTGCTCAATTTTTGGTGGATTTTATATAATTAATAGCTGAACCTCATTATTAGAAAAAAAAAAAGTATTGTTTTGTGTTGTCTTATTGTAGTCATAGCTTTTGGTTGGTTTTAATTTACATATTAAAAGACTATTTTTATACCTTTTGTTGGTTCTTTTTGTAAAAGGGACTCGATTTACTTAAAAAAAGGTTTTGGCAACTTGAAGGATTTGATCTACAAAGGGACTCGACTATCTTTAAATTATATTTCCACTTGTCACTAATTTATGTAACATGGCACTTTGTATTTTATTTTATTTATACACTTAATGTTTATCTAAATAATTTTCTCCAACCCGGGAAGCAGTCCAGGTGATAATCTAGTAAGAAATTATATTTAACTAAATACCCACAAAATACACCTACAAAAATATACACTGAAAAGTTACCAAGTATATATATATAGGGGATGGATCATGAGAAAACTAGTTTAAATGAGAAAACCAAAAAACTAACCAAAAAACATAGCAAAAAAAAAAAATTTTTTACAATTTTTTATATAAAAATCGCTACTTTTTATATATGGAAAAAATTTTCAAAAAAAAAAAAAAAAAATTTGTTGTACTGCACATGTGCACTAATACAGAAAGCCTAAACCACTTAACCCACCCCCCACCCACACACCCCAAAAACCTAAACCCCTCACCCCCACCCCCCCAAAAACCTAAATTCACCCTCCCACCAAAAGCCTAACCCCCACCCCCCACCCCCACCCTCCCGAAAACCTAAAACTAAACCCTAAACATAAACCCGAAAAAAACCTAAACCCCCCTCCCCCCCCCCCCCCCCACCCAAAAACCTAATCCTAATCCTAAACCTCCAAAAAAACTAACCCTAAAAGCTAAACTAGACTCAAAAAGCTAATTTTAAGCATGTAATGCAATTGTAGTACATGTTATATTGCACATGTGCACTACTATAATAATAGTATTGAAAACAAGACGACACCATAAATCTTTTTTTATGTCATAAAAAATATGCTCGAATATACTTGAATGAAAGATACAAAAATTTGTGATCTTATGGTGCCATTTTTGTTTTAAAATGATAACGTATGGAGAAATGGGAAATGTTTGAAAAGTTATATACTTTTTTTTCAATTTTACCCCTCCTTCATTAAAAGTCCCCCCTCCTTCGTTAAAAGTCTCCTCCCCTCCTTTTTAGTGGGTTTTAGTTAGTTTTCTAGTTTTCTCATTTATATCTAGTTTTCTCATGATCCTCTCCCTATATATATATATATATATATATATATATATATATATATATATATATATATATATATTCGCTATTTTAGGATAGAATATGATGTTTTATAAAGTTAATAGTTTATCTAAGTTCACATTTAAAATGTTAGATTTTGTATTGTCACTATAACAATTTTGTTTTTATTTCTTAAATTTTGTTTTTAATTCAGATTTACATTTTTGGGTATTATAATATCGGTATCATAATGGTTCGTTCGAACATCGGCACTGAGATACTTTATTTTGATTCCGTTGTTAATTTTCATTTTTATATATGTCGAGTGATGTACAACAATCGTCGACATCCTTTTAGTTATATCATAATGGTTTTTTTTTGGATTTTCTTTTTAGTTTTGTAAAGAGTGCCGCTACCATAGTGATATCATAACAAAGGAACAAATACCGATGAAAATCCCGCTACGTAGCGTCGGAAACTTACACCATATTTTGGTTGATAGTACTTTGAAGTTTAGTAAAAGAAAAGTGAGATTAGGTTAGAGGATGAGGACATCTATTGCACTATAGGTAATTAGTATATCAATTTAACAGTAATTTAATTCTATGTAATCACTAGGGAGGGCGGGTTTGGGACATATTTAGGTAATCCCAACCTTGAACAAGATAGATAATTTGTTTCAGATTTACCGGGTTTCTATCTGGAAATTATCCGTTGGGTATCAGGTATAATCACGAGTATCGGGTAAACCCGTTAATTTGAAAATTACCCTCAGGTGTCTATCGGCTAACTACTAATCAATTATATTTATCATTATCACTACAAAAATATATCAAATAATGACAATGTAAATAAATAAAATACAAAATGTATATATAAAATAGTCAAATACAGAGATGACAAAAATATAGTGTATCCCAATAATTGATATATAAAAATATACACACAATTAATTTTAGTTTTCTTGTGTTTTTGTTTTTCCCCTTTTCGTATTTAACCTTAGAGTTAATAGCCAAAATGGTCCCTGAGGTTTGCTCATTTTTGTCAGTTTAGTCCAAAATCCAAAAATTTTAAATCTGGGTCCCTGAGGTTTGCATTTTGTTGCCATTTTAGTCCAAATTTCAAAAACCCCCTTTTTGAGTGTTGAAACCTAATTGTTTTGTCTTTTTGTGCAGGGGCAATTTGGTCATTCTGATTTACTCTTTTAATAAATTAAAACAAAATTAATTATATATTATATAATATATATATATATATATATATATATATATAACTCTCTATCTCTCACTAAAACACAGTTCTCTCTCTCTCTCTCAGTTCTCTCTCTCTACACAGATCCCCCATCCACAGATCACCACCGTTCACCACCGCCATCCAAATGCCAAGAATGTGACAGGGGTCATTGGAAGACTCCGGTCTGCCGCTCACTCAAATCCATCTTATGTTGGATCCTCGACTCAAATTAGCAATGTTTCTTGCCCAAATCCGGATGTGCGACCCCCAATTTGTGCAGACATCAACTGTTCTTCTACTTCCCAGCATATCCCTAAACCTAAAGCGGGTTCCCCTAAGAACTTATCAAAATCTAGCAGAGGCAAAGGGGCTAAATCGAGATCTGGAGATCCGGAACTCGATGTTGCTCGTGCTGCGGCCATTACTCATGATGCTTTAATCCAACAGAAGTTTGATGAAGCCAGAGGATATGTTCGCCCTACTCGATCTCGGTCTAAACAAAGTGGTGTCTAGATCGCTGGGTTTGGAGTCTGGTGCACGATGGTTCCGGTGAAAGCCCGGCTATGATGACGAAGATGATGGTAGCGGCGATGATGAAGGTTTGTTGTTGTTGTTGTTCATCGAATGAATAAAGATCTGAATCAAAACCAAAAGTTGTGGTGGTGGAGTTCCTGGATCTGAATCATCACCGGCGTGTCGACCTCTGGATACCGGGCTTCATACATCCGGCAGTCGGTGAATGTGGTGGTGGAGTTTCAGGGTTTTAGGTTTTGGGGGTTTCGATTTGAGAGTGAAGGTGGATGAACAGATAGAGAGAGAGAGAGAGAGTACATAGACTTTATAGAGAAAGATGTGGTTTTTAGGTTTTTTTTATTTGTTATAATAACTTGTAAAATGACTAAAATGCCCCTGCACAAAAGGACAAAACAATCAGCATTCAACAGTCAAAATAGGGGGTTTTTGGATTTTGGACTAAAATGGCAACAAAATGCAAACCTCAGGGACCCAGATTTAAAAATTTTGGATTTTGGACTAAAGTGGCAAAAGTGAGCAAACCTCAGGGACCATTTTGGCTATTAACTCTTAACCTTAATCTAACAAAATACTTTTTGTAAGTTTTCCTAACTAAAGTTCAATAAAAAAAACAAATGAATGGAACACCAGGTTTCGATAGCCTTTTCGACATATTACAACCGAACATTGGTACACTGATATTTGTTTTTATAATTTGTGATGGATGTATAACACGTGTCGAACTTTTTATTGGGATTGTGACGACTTTATCTTTTGGATTTCTCCTACAACTGCTAAACAGAGTACCGGTATTATAACCATAACAATAACAATACTGTAACAAATCGAAGTGATACTTCCACATAATGTGATATGTTTATTAGAGATTAATGGAGCCAACTTGTACCATCTATTTGTATACCAGAGATTTATGGAGCCAACTAGTACCATCTGTTTGTATACCATCCAGTGGATGAGCATATAATCTACATGTTTTTTTATTACCAAGCATATAGTGAACTTATATGAATTATTAATAGCCGTTAAAATTATATGGTTATAATCATACAAGTTTTCCTCCTCGCCTGCTGTAGCTGGAGCTAGACAAGTCTTAATTAATTAGTGGGGTACCATCTATACCAGTCTATTTAAACAGGTAATACATGCTTTACTTTGTTTCATTGTTAGTTTTTATGCAACCAGATGGAAGAACATTTAATAAATTGTACCAAATGATAATCTTTTTTCAAGAAAAACATGTGATGATAGAAAAAAGACACTTGAATATGTGAAGATTAAAACATGCTTAAAAAGTGTGGTTGAAACAAGCTGAAGAGGATAGTTTCTTGTTGTTCGTGACAACTCGGGCGCCCGGAGAGTTCACGAAGAATGATCTATATTTGTTGCAACCTTTATTTTCCAATTATATAGATCGTGTTTTGCTATATATGTATTTTATATTGTATTATGAGACATTAATTGTCATTTAACGTGAAAATTAATAATTTTAGAATAATTATTTTTTTAAATGCCTAAAACCATGACACTGTGTTTTTTCTAGTAGAGATAAAAGCTGGTATTTTTTTTTTTTTTTTTCTATTATTTTTTAAATGTATATGTAAGAAATATGTAGGGAAAATACTAAACAGGAAAATGCGTAGAAAATGTGTTATAATAGGATTACCCACGAGTAGAATTCCAACAATTCCTTTTCATGGGAAATTTGTGGGTACCTGCAGTTATCCACTGATTTCCCATAGAAATAGACATGAGAATAATAGATGTTTTCAAGTAGTGATTTGGCATATATATATATATATAGAGAGAGAGAGAGAAATGGTAAAATGAAATCCATCTGAGTTGTGAGAACCATGATATAATAACCCTCAAAAATGTCCTAAAACACCCCGTAATCGTAAAACCAAACTCGCGTAACGTTATTTGGTTTGAAAATTAAATAAAATAAGATTTTTATGCCTGTCTTGGCTCGCGACAGACGAAGGAGAATCCCTTCGCGAGGCGCGACGGACTATAGCTTGCGGGGCACTCTTTGGGACACGGGTCATATAACGTGTCGAACCTATACTCGTGACCAGTCAACCCTAACCCTAACTAGAGGGGAGTGGTGATGGGCAACACCTATGTGCGTCACGGGGCGCGACGGGGTCCCAGAACAACTATAATTGAGCTTCAGTCTGCCATTTCAAATTCGTTCATTCTCTCTTTCTCTCTATAACTTCTGAACGAAAATATACCCCTAAAATCACGAAGCTCTGCCCCGTTGTAAGTGTTTTAACCCCTGATCACTGATTCGATACCCTGTCTGATCGATCTTGAGCCCATCAACGGATGCCAAAGCGCTCCCTGATAAAGGCTATGCTTTGTAAACTAGGTTGGGGTTCTGTCTCGTGACGTATTGATAAAGTTGAATTGGGTTATTATACTAACACGCGTGCATTGTATATTTTTAATTGGAACTCAAGAAAATTATCAGAAAATATCACCAGGAAGCCTGTAGTAAAACCTAAGTTTACAAAGTGAGTCATTCTCGTTTTCTCACATTATTGTGAGCCATATTTAAATTGCTTTATAAAACCCTAAATGTTTTCAGTTATACTTAAAGTAATCGATTCCTTGTATTCTACAAACTACTGCCAGTATTTATGGGGTTTTGTATACATTTCATGATAACCTTCACAATTGGACAATGGGTTAGCCAACGTATGATATGACCATAGTCACAGATCCGTCGAGTGACAAGTACTTTGGAGAATTTGTTAGATAGAAACATTGTAATCTCCATCTTAATACTTTAAAATATAACAAATGTGTCTTTTACAAAAACTGGAATGAACTCGCTAGTATTTCTTGCTGATAAATATTTTTAAACGCGTTTCAGGTAATTTGTAATTTGATGTGAAGCTATTAGAAGCTAGCTTTGGAGCACTAAAGGCTTAAATAAAGTGGCTATAAATTACCTGAATAAAAGAAGAAGTTATATTTTCAGCAAGTTAGGGTTTATCCCAACAAATACATTATAAATGAAATATGGGTTTTAGCCCATTTGTTTAATATAACAGTTTGGTGTTTTGCAAACTCTGAAATTATTTCCTAACTACGATCTTGATGTTTTAATTCCGCTGCAAATTTAATAAACACCGATACCACCGGCTCAGGTTCGCGGCTCCCGCTCCCGCTTCCGGGGTGGGGTCGGGGGCTGCGACACACGAGAACTAGGCCTTCAAAAGGATTAATTACACAGATGGACCCTATGGTTTATAGCTAGTTTCACCTTTGGGTACTAACTTTTTTTTAACAAATTTAGGTTTTATGGTTTCAATTTTATAACACCTTAGGTACTAACACAAAAATTAATTAATTTTATCAATATAATCACTAAAATACCCTTCCATTTTTTTTAATTTAATCAATGTAATACCTTTGGGTACTAACACCTAATTTTATTTAAGTTTAAATCAATTTTACAAAATCTATTTATTTTCATATTTTTATTATATCTCTTAATTAACATAAAATCTATTTATTTTTTATTTTCATCATTTTATTAAATTTCTTATTTAACATAAAATCTACTAGTTACACCAGTATTTTTTAAAATATATTTTTTAAATAAAATCTACTAGCTATATAGTTTTATGTAAATTATAGTATATTATTTTTCGATAATGAACAAAACAACAGATTCCATTTAAAGGCCTTGTGTGGATCAGAATAAAATTGCCATTTGCATGCATTTAACATTTTAACCAAAACAAGTTTCCCACATTATTGAAAACATATTGTTATATATAAACCATAGACTTTGTTTTGAAAACTTGAAAACGGTTTAGCACATATGAATCACCCCAAAACATTTAGAAAACGTAAAATATAGGAGCTATATACTCACTTGGATTTCGTATATGTCTTGTGTAAACAAAGCTTAAGTGTTCAAGTGTAACACCCCGAAAACGGGTTTGTCAATCAAACCATATTAATACTAAAAGAAAAGTAAATTACGATAATGGTAAAAGTAACCCGGTGATTATTAGGATTTTTAAATAAAATAAGCCTAATATTAAATAAAAGCTGAAAGAAAGCTTTTAAGAAAATAAAGTTTAAAGAAGCCGGAGTTAATGGGATTTAAAATAAACTGAGTCATAAATTCCCTGAACCCACTAAATTAACTAGGAATGTTTAACCGAGTTAATAAGAGAAAATATTGTTAGAAATTAAGTGGGTTGTGGCCTACTTAATAAACCAACCAAACAAAAGGGGCTAAACTTGGATAAACTTGAAAGTTAAGTTATAAAAGTAAGATAAACACAAAACACACCCATGGTGTGTGTGTTTTGTATCGATCAGGAGAGCTCCCCAAGAGCCAAAACCCTAGTTTCAACATTTTCATCAAATTGAAGGCTCAAACTAAGTCCAAATTCACAATTGAACATGAATTAATGATCACCCAAGCTAGGGGATCATCAGGTATGTCAAATTTTGATGATTTGTGAAGTTGTGAAATTTGGATAATCATCATAATCGCGAATTATGAATGAATTATTGAAGCTATGATTGAATTAGTGATGTATACATGCTTAGGAACCAAACCCTAACTGAAAATTATACATATGATGATATAATTAGGATGATTTGATGATTTACTACACCAGGATAAGTGGGTATTAATCATATGATGAATTTGATAATATAATTAAGATTAAAATCATCATACATGATAGTAATCAGGAAATACTTGAACAAAATGTGTGTTTGAGTATATAATCATACTTGCTAAGTAGTAAGTTTAGTATGATAAGATGAAAAATCAATGATATATTCATGTTGAATGATGTATGATATCATTATGTGTTAAAAATGAACTAAGTTGTGTTAAATTGATGAAATTCGATTACATGAACTTGGTTAAATAAGTAGTTAAAACGGTAGCCTATTAAGGATGCTTACCGTATAATGAAAAGTAATAAAACGAGTAGTTAAGCTACATCATGTAATTACTTTTGTCAAATAGGCAGTTTGACTCTTTAAAGTCAAAATGACCGATGATATGATCGAATGATAATTTCGACATAAAGATCGTAGGATGGAATAGTCGTGAATGATTATGACTAGTCTAACCATCTTACAAATTACAATGATAGTTTGACGCTTGACAAGCTAGGTGAAGGCTAGGGAAGGAAGCGGGTCAAACAGATCAAGAAATGAAGGAAAAGCATAAATTGGATGCTAGGTAAGTAAAGCTTACACCTTTTTATTTATTACCTATTGGTTTTATAGGTTATGAATAATATAAAGTCTTATTTAAATTGTGATGTTCCGACACGACATGTGCGGTTCGGAACAAAAGACAATGATAATAAACCATGTTTAATGGTTAAAAAGGACTAATTATGATTAATTGGTCATACAATGGCTAATAGATAATGAGTTTCGAGTGGTTACCGTATAGGGTAAACCAATATAACTAATAAGGGTAAAACGGTAATTCGTCACTCGTTGACGATAACCGTTAGTTTTTGAAAGACACTTTACGGCGTAAGCTATCAAGGGGTCAAAAGAATTAAGAAATGTTTTATAAGTAAAATGACCGTACGGTGTAAACCGGAGCGAGTCGTGTAGAGGAGATGGTAATAAATACCATCTTGCAAAGGTAAACGGTCATTTAGACTAAACGGGTCAAAAGGTGAAAATATCACCCTTTGACGATATCGACTAATGACTTTGTCGAGTGTATGATTACAGGAATATATATCGAATGGAAATTTGCATTGCTATTAACTAGCGTTTATTAAGCAAAGCATTAAATGGGTCAATATGTTGATCCGAGCCAGGTATGAGTGATAGGTTAACTACTCATTTAGAACGTAAGGTTCAATGAGAGTTAAGTGAAGTTGAAAATGGATATTCGGTTATCTTATAGGTAAACCGAATAATTTAAGTTATAGTCATGGTGTTTTAGAAACATAATGGTTTCTAAACAAGATTATAGTTAAAAGGTCGGATTTTGGGGTCAAACAAGTATTAAAAGTCCTTCGCCGTAAAAGAAGGACTAAAATTGACTAAAACACCCTTGTAAGCTAAATCGAGCAAATGACCCTTAAAGGTTGTTTGGAAATGAGTTATATGATGAAATAAATACTTTGAATAAGTATAAAAAGCGAAAGATGTAAACTATTGGTCAAATGACTCTATAAGAGTCTTTACCGTAAAATAATGATCCGAAGGGTAAAACTCGGAATATATAAATCATCACATTGAATCCACCACAAATATAGTTGTGGTGGGAAATCATTTGATAAGAAATGTGGACATATGAATTTAAAAACGAATGAAAGCGATTAGTGCTTAAAATATGCTTAAATACCCTTAACGGGTCAAAATAAGCATATGAGCGAAAATGGGTTTAAGAATGTATATAAACCTATAATTGGAACCTAATATGATAAATATCATTGAATTTAATAGGTTCATGAGAAATAAGGGTCAAACAAACTTGTTTGTTTGATAAATACGCGAACGGGTCAAAAAGTTAGTAAATATATTTTAAGCTGAAAGCTTAAAAGTCTCGGATTTTGTTAATCCAGATGTCGGATTTTAATTTCATGTGATAGAAAATTTAATTACGATCACGTAGGAAGAAACGTGACGTAAATCGGATAAAAAACGAGCAAGTTATGCTCGTTAACGTAAAACTTAGTTTGGCTGGAAATATGCAGCATCTATTAACAATCAGTCTGCCGAAATCATGGCCTCGCGTCGCGCGACGGCCTAGGCATATTGTCGTCGCGGCACGCGACAGTGAAAGCTAATCCCATCGCGGTACGCGACGGGTATAAGTTGCTGTATTTTGTTGCTGTTTCATTGTTTGACATTACGAACTTGTCTAAACTAGTTTCAATTGTCAATATCACTAAAACATTTCGTGTTTTATGAAATGTAGGTTTAATGTACGGTACCAGAAAATGATCAAGCTCAACGAAGAACCGAACACGATCAAGAATCAAGCTTCCGTGAATTTTTCGTCATGTTTTAAATGGCGAATGTATTTATAAGACGTCGAATTCTTTTATTTCATAAAAGTTTTTAAGAAATAGGTATTTTGTAAGTCATGTATACGTAGATATGACAAGTATAGTCGAAAACTATATAAAAATCATAATAAACAACCAAGGGTCAGATAAAGAATAAAGTTTTGGTTAAAGAAAGCGATGGATTTCGCTAAGACAACCAAACAAATCAAAACGAAGCTTTAATGCATACCAGAATGGTTGCATTAATAAAGCCTTCAGTAAAATACCCGGTTGATGGGTAAGGATCTAAACACATGCGTAGACCAAGAAATGGGAACGCAGATTGAAAGTCAAAAGACTCGGACTATGAGTTATGACTAGACGACTATAAAATTTCGTAAACCAAAATTGTGATAATTATGTTCAACTATTTTGAGGTTGAGCGGAATCAATAAAGAACAAAGTTTGACTGTTCACAAGTGATGGACTTCACATGAATAAGTCAAACGGGTTGAATACAAAGAAATGCCGAAGGGCATAAGAAAACGATTGTAGATACAGACTACAGTCAAACTTAATGGATTTCAAATGTGAAAACAAATGATTTTCAAACATAAAAAGAAGGATCTATGGGATCATCATAACCTTCGGGTTATGAATAGTGTAAAGGTCTGCGGGACCCAAAATGACGCTTGGAGTCATCAATGTAAAGAAATGAGTTATAAGGACCTTGTTTTAACAAGGTGAAAATCTAAAGAAATAGCCCACGAGGCTAAGTGATAAAATCTATGGGTTAATTAGACAAAGCGAGGGAACTAGTTGAGAATCCCCGCGTAAAACAAAGACGGTAAAAAGAATAAATTCTTAACTCTCAATATCCTGGTATGGGTAATTGACAAAAGTTAAAGAAAATATGCTAAACTAAAATTTCAGTTTTAGTAAGAGATAACGTTTTTATAAATATGAATTCTGATAGGAATTTAAATAGTAAATATTAAAGATACATGTCTTGACACTGAAAGGTGCAAGACGATATATTCTAAAGGAGATATTTCAAAAATGAAAGTTTGAAATAAACTTAAACCTGACGTGACACGATCACGGTCAAGAGAAGTAATGTGAAATGTAATCACATTGTAACCCGAGTGATGGGTATAAAGTAACTGGATTAATAAGTCTAGTTAGTGAGACCGGTAAAGGTCGAAATTCAAATTGAGAATTGGATAATACGCTATTTATTATAAGAATAACATGGAATAAACAAAAATCAATAGATTTACATGATTAAGTGGCCAGATTGGCGACTCGGTCAAGTAAACAATAAAAGTATGTAGATACAAGATAAAAGTGACAGCCCATGAGACCTCACTACCCGAAAAAATACTGATCACCTCTTTTGAGGGATCATAAGGCTATAAGTTCACAAACAAAGGAGTTTGTTTGTTCAAAGTGAACGATTTCACTAAAGACCTCTGAACAGGTTAAAATAACGGATTCATGAAGAGTCCGAAAGTATAAAAGCGATAGGTTTCGCTAAGTTAACCAAATCGGTTGAAATAACGAGATTACATTATTTTGATTTACATTATTTCGTATAAAATCTGTATATGCTTTGTAACCAAAAAGATATTACCATATTTTTCTGGTAATACTAACAATTGGTTAAAGTATGAGTAATGCTAAAAAGATTACTCGGGTCAAATGCATTGAGTTTAAAACTCAATGAACTATATAAGAAAGTTTTCGAGGACGAAACCTTTTTAAGGGGGTAGACTTGTAACACCCCAAAAACGGGTTTGTTAATCAAACCATATTAATAATAAAAGACGGGTAAATTACCGTAATGGTAAAAGTAACCCGGTGAATATTAGGATTTTTAAATAAATAAGCCTAATATTAAATAAAAGCAGAAAGAAAGCTTTTAAGAAAATAAAGTTTATAGAAGCCTGAGTTAATGGGATTTAAAATAAACTGAGTCATAAATTCCCCGAACCCACTAAATTAACTAGGAATGTTTAACCTAGTTAATAAGCGAAAATATTGTTAGAAATTAAGTGGGTTGTGGCCTACTTAATACACCAACCAAACAAAAGGGGCTAAACTTGGATAAACTTGAAAGTTAAGTTATAAAAGTAAGATAAACACAAAACACACACATGGTGTGTGTGTTCTGTATCGATCAGGAGAGCTCCCCAGGAGCCAAAACCCTAGTTTCAACATTTTCATCAAATTGAAGGCTCAAACTAAGTCCAAATTCACAATTGAACGTGAATTAATGATCACCCAAGCTAGGGGATCATCAGGTATGTCAAATTTTGATGATTTGTGAAGTTGTGAAATTTGGATAATCATCATAATCACGAATTATGAATGAATTATTGAAGCTATGATTGAATTACTGATGTATACATGCTTAGGAACCAAACCCTAAGTGAAAATTATACATATGATGATATAATTAGGATGATTTGATGATTTACCACACTAGGATAAATGAGTATTAATCATATGATGAATTTGATAATATAATTATGATTAGAATAATCATACATGATAGTAATCAGGAAATACTTGAACAAAATGTGTGTTTGAGTATATAAGCATACTTGCTAATTAGTAAGTTTAGTATGATAAGATGAAAAATCAATGATATATTCATGTTGAATGATGCATGATATCATTATGTGTTAAAAAAGAACTAAGTTGTGTTAAATTGATGAAATTCGATTACATGAACTTGGTTAAAGAAGTAGTTAAAACGGTAGCCTAATAAGGATGCTTACCGTATAATGAAAAAGTAATAAAACGAGTAGTTAAGCTACATCATGTAATTACTTTTGTCAAATAGGCAGTTTGACTCTTTAAAGTCAAAATGACCAATGATATGATCGAATGATACTTTCGACATAAAGATCGTAGGATGGAATAGTCGTGAATGATTATGACTAGTCTAACCAACTTACAAATTACAATGATAGTTTGACGCTTGACAAGCTAGGTGAAGGCTTGGGAAAGAAGCGGGTCAAACGGATCAAGAAATGACGGAAAAGCATAAATTGGATGTTAGGTAAGTAAAGTTTACACCTTTTTATTTAATACCTATTGGTTTTATAGGTTATGAATAATATAAAGTCTTATTTAAATTGTGATGTTCCGACACGACATGTGCGGTTCGGAACAAAAGACAATGATAATAAACCATGTTTAATGGTTGAAAAGGACTAATTACGATAATTGGTCATACAATGGCTAACAGATAATGAGTTTCGAGTGGTTACCTTATAGGGTAAACCAATATAACTAATAAGGGTAAAACGGTAATTCGTCACTCGTTGACGATAACCGTTAGTTTTTGAAAGACACTTTACGGAGTAAGCTATCAAGGGGTCAAAAGAATTAAGAAATGTTTTATAAGTAAAATGACTGTACGGTGTAAACCGGAGCAAGTCGTGTAGAGGAGATGGTAATAAATACCATCTTGCAAAGGTAAACGGTCATTTAGACTAAACGGGTCAAAAGGTGAAAATATCACTCTTTGACGATATCGACTAATGACTTTGTCGAGTGTATGATTACAGGAATATATATCGAATGGAAATTTGCATGGCTATTAATTAGCATTTATTAAACAAAGCATTAAATGGGTCAATATGTTGATCCGAGCCAGGTATGGGTGATAGGTTAACTGCTCATTTAGAACGTAAGGTTCAATGAGAATTAAGTGAAGTTGAAAATGGATATTCGGTTATCTTATAGGTAAACCGAATAATTTAAGTTATAATCATGGTGTTTTAGAAACATAAAGGTTTCTAAACAAGATTATAGTTAAAAGGTCGGATTTTGGGGTCAAACAAGTATTAAAAGTCTTCGTCGTAAAAGAAGGACTAAAATTGACTAAAACGCCCTTGTAAGCTAAATCGAGCAAATGACCCTTAAAGGTTGTTTGGAAATGAGTTATATGATAAAATAAATACTTTGAATAAGTATAAAAAGCGAAAGATGTAAACTATTGGTCAAATGACTCTATAAGAGTCTTTGCCGTAAAATAATGATCCGAAGGGTAAAACTCGGAATATATAAATCACCACATTGAATCCATCACAAATATAGTTGTGGTGGGAAATCATTTGATAAGAAATGTGGACATATGAATTTAGAAACGAATAAAAGCGATTCGTGCTTAAAATATGCTTAAATACCCTTAACGGGTCAAAATAAGCATATGAGCGAAAATGGGTTTAAGAAGGTATATAAACCTATAATTGCAACCTAATATGATAAATATCATTGAATTTAATAGGTTCATGAGAAATAAGGGTCAAACAAACTTGTTTGTTTGATAAATACGCGAACGGGCCAAAAAGTTAGTAAATATATTTTAAGCCGAAAGCTAAAAAGTCTCGGATTTTGTTAATCCGGGTGTCGGATTTTAATTTCATGTGATAGAAAATTTAATAACGATCACGTAGGAAGAAACGTGACGTAAATCGGATCAAAAAACGAGCAAGTTATGCTCGTTAACGTAAAACTTAGTTTGGCTGGAAATATGCAGCAGCTATTAACAATCAGTCTGCCGAAATCATTGCCTCGCGTAGCGCGACGACCTAGGCATATTGTTGTCGCGGCACGCGACAGTGAAAGCTAATCCTGTCACGGCACGCGACGGGTATAAGTTGCTGTATTTTGTTGCTGTTTCATTGTTTGACATTACGAACTTGTCTAAACTAGTTTCAATTGTCAATATCACTAAAACATTTCGTGTTTTATGAAATGTGGGTTTAATGTATGGTACCAGAAAATGATCAAACTCAACGAAGAACGGAACACGATCAAGAATTAAGCTTTCGTGAATTTTTCGTCGTCATGTTTTAAAGGGCGAATGTATTTATAAGTGTTGGTGCACTAATGTCTGTTAACTTCGTCTTTATTGAGTCTTGTGTCTAGATAGGAAAAACCAGTGCTCAACAAGTTAGAAACTAGGATTTATATGTATTTGTGTAATTTCGCTTGAAATGGACATTGACCATTTCAAACGAAATTAGATCAAGTGATTTCGCTTGAAATGATCTGTACCACTTTCAAACGGAATTAGCATCTTTCAAGCGGAATTAGATTACGTTTGAGCATGTTTCAAGCGGAATCAGGATGTCTATAAGTAGCTAAGTTGCCGTGTCATTTCGAACGGAATTAGGTGATGTGATTCAGAGCCGAGGTGCTGCCGGTTTGTTATTTGACTTGTAAAAGCTCTGGAAATCAATAAAAGAAGATAATTAGAGGAAAATCAAGTTGTATTGCATTGTTTTCATTGATTCCGCCCTTGATTTCGATGTTGAACTCTTCAGATTGACTCATTAGGGTCACACGACGATCCAACAAGTGGTATCAGAGCTCAGGATGAGGAGTTCATACCAATTCAGCTTGATTTCATCAGTTTTTCTCACTTCTACTCATTCTTTTCAAAATTAAACAATATTTTACGGTTGAAATGGCTTAAAATTCACATATGCTACGTAAAATACAGTTTTAAAGAACCCTTGAAAAATTGGACCTTAATTCGACCTAAAACCGGTTCAATTTGACAAAAAGGTGACCGATTTTGCTGACGTCACCTAATTCCGCTCGAATCTGTCGTTGTTATTTCAAACGGAATTACGTTTTGAGACTAATTCCGCTTGAAACTGCTAACTGATTTCAAACGAAATCAGATTCCGCTTAAGTGTTCAAGCGAAATTAGCTATTCCGCTCCAAAGTTGATTCCGCTTAAAACCAACCTAATTTCGCTTGGAGTGATCTCGCTTGAAGTGTTTCCGCTTGAAGTGATTTCGCTTGAAGAGATTTCGCTCGAACTGATTTCGCTTGAAACTATTGTTTTTAAAATCCAAAGTTTTCTAAGTGTTTGTTAAGTGTTACATGTACTTGAAAGATGGATGAGTTCATGAATCCGTTCTGCGATGTTTTTGCTTTTGCGGGAAACAATGGAGATGATACTTCAAACAACACGTCAAACAACACAAATGAGAATGCTCCGAGTGCGAGGAAGACTCTTTCAGATGCATTAAGTGTGGAGAGTGCTTATGGGACGTACAACAAACCTCCCAAACTGATGGCGATTGAAGATTACAATAAATGGGCTAAAAAGTTTGAAGAATGGCTAAAAGCATTTGCATATCCAAGTTGGAAGATGTTGAAGAATGGTTTCTTTATGGAAAGATCGGATTATGAAAATATGACAGAGACTGAAGATATAGACAGATATGTTGCTGAACAAAAGTGCATTGCATTGATTCATCAGTCTGTGAGAGACGACATAATAGCATTGATTGAGTACACAAATTCAATAGATCTATGGGAGAAATTGAAAGTGAAATGTGTGGGTAGTGCTGAGATAGTTAAAAATAAAAAGAAGTTGTTAAGAAAAGAATTTGATTTGTTTGGATGTTTGAAAAATGAATCTGTATCTAAGATGATTGAAAGATTTGGGCATTTGAAAATGGAGCTGGCAAGACATGGAATCATTTATTCTCGAGAAGAATTGGTTGACAAGCTGTTTGACTCATTGCCGGATGAGAAAGATCGGCAATACTTTGCATTGATGCTGAAGAATACAATCGAGTCGGAGAAACTGATGGTTGATCTGTTAATCGAGAGACTGGAGAGTCATGAGCTGGAGATCAAGAAATCGTACAAAGTCAATCATTCCTCATATCAGCAGAATGTTGGTTCGTATTACCGAGAAAGTATGATCCCGAAGAATGTGTCTCCCAAGACAGCTTTCTCAGCTGAAAATTCTAACAAGTCAAATCAAGAAAGTTCAAGTAGTGGTTTTCATAGCGGTTCATCATCAACAAATCCAAGTCAATCAGCTTCAAAGAATTTGTTCCAATGTAACATTGCTGTGGATCTGAAGAATGCACAAAATTTCAGTGAAGAGTCCGCAAAGCAGTAGATGGTGTTTTTAGCGTCTGTTCTAGAATCATACGAGAGCCTTGTTGCAGGCAAGATTGGAAATACCAATCTCACCAAGGAGGATTATGATTAGATCGACCCAGAAGAGATGGAGTTGATCGATATCAGGTGGTGTATGGCTAGTGCAGTCAGACGAGCTCAAAGGTTCATGGAGATTACAGGCAGATATTCAATTGGTGGACCTTCCACAAAGCTTGGGTTTGACAAATCAAAAGTCACGTGTTTCAGATGTAAACAAAAGGGACATTTTAAACGCGAATGTCGAAATGCACCTGCTGATGATACTGCAAATCCTTTCCGTGAAGATTACTACAAAAGAGCTATCTATCATCTGAACCTCCCAGAATGAAGCAGCTTGAAGATACCCCCAAAGAAAAATCAAGAGCTCTTGCTGTTATTCATGATGACGAAGGTTTTGATTGGAGTGAACTGCTACCAGAGGAGGATGCAGTAGGCTATGCGTTTGCTGTGATAAAAGAAGTTCCTTTCAAAGATAGCAGAACTGAAGAACAGAAATACATCAACAGGAAGGCGAAAGCTGTAGACAGAATGGTTAGAATGTCTAAGATTTACAATGAAGCAAAGAGGGCAAAAAGATGGGATGCTGATAGAGAATGTTACCTAGATCCCAATGGTAACATAGCTATTGATTCAAAGACCATTGATGTTGAAACTCTCACCAAACAAATTGCTGATGAAGAAGAAGTCAAACAGAGAGAATGGTGGGGAGGTGGAGAAACTGAAGAAAAAGAAAAAGAAAAGGAAAAGGAGAAAGTGCAGCAGTCAAAGAAAATTGATGACGGGATTATTGACACGTCACAAGAATTTACTGCTGAAAACCTGAAGAAGATGGCTGACAAAGTGTTTGCAGCAAAAGAGCTTGAGGTAGACTCTAAGTCCAAAACTGAGTCTAAAAGCAAGGTCAGTCAAAATGATTCATCCAATGAGTCAGGTAAGAAAGCTAAAGGTGATAGTGACTGCAAAAATTGCATGAAAGATTGCAAGGTTTGTAGTACAATTGCTTACCACAGAGATAAAAAGATTGAAGATCTGACAGGAAGAGTCAGAGATGTTGAAAACCAGATCTTAAACCGTGACAAATTGGTAAAAGCTTCAAATGATCGATTAAAAGAATTAACTGAGAAAATCAAAAATGATAAAATTGACATAGAAAGAGTTAGAAAAGAAAATGAAAAATAATTCATGAAAATCGTAAACTTTCAGAAAATTTTGAAAAGCTAAAACGAACGGTAAAAGATTCTGATGAAAGAAATGGTAAAACAAGTACAGAAAATGTTCAATTGGCAGGTGTTCTTAGAGTTAAAGAAGAGCTAATCAACCAACAACGGGATGAAATTGCTAAGTTGAAGCTTCAGTTTCAAGAAGTTAAAATTGAAAATGAACGCATTCAGTTGAAACTGAACAGTTACAGCTCCGCAAGTTTTGTTCTTCAACATATCGTTCCTAAACCAATTGGGAAGAACAAAGCAGGCGAAGATGGTTATTCTGATGGAACCAGGGTGGGGTATCATCAGGTTCCACCACCAGTTCTAAACAATTTTTCTAAGAAAAAAATCAGGGTTGGTTAATGATGAAGAAGAAATTGAAATTAAGCTTCCAGACACAATTGATGTCACATACACTTCATCATCATCTGATGATAGTATTCCGTCTCAAGTGGTTAAAAATGTTGTTGAAAATGTTTTGAAATCTGATAGTGATTTGATTGAGGATGATGAATGTTTTCTGGATAAATACATTCCGAAATCAAAGTCCAAAAACAACTTAAATGAAGAACCGAGTCTTGTGATGTACAAGATGGTTGGATCAGATAAGTTGTATTCGGATCGTGATTTTCCTATAGAGAATGTGAATGTTGGAAAATTGAGAAATGTTTTCACGTTAATGGAAATCGATGTGTCTGAAATTGAAGGTTTGAAACAGGAAAAGAGGCAATTGAACTTTGAGAAAGATAAAGCTTACTATAAAAAACCTGTTGTTCCACCACGTTTTCATAACAACAACCAAAACAGATGGTCGGGTGGTTATCAGGGTGGTAAGTACAATCAAAGAAGAAATTTTCAAAACAAGAAATTTGTTGAAAAGAAAGTTTTTGTGAAAAGTTCAAGTTCAAGTTCACTTTCTGACGAAGAATCTAATTTTTTTTCAAAATCAAATGAAGAGTTCTTTGAGAAGAGGGCCTCACAACCTCAGACCGAAGGCACAAGTCGGGTAGTTGATACTCGAACATGCTTCAAATGCAATCAAGTTGGACATATTGCACGAAAGTGTACCAACTTAAAGCCTAAGTCTGAAGTTGTTGGGATTCTAAAGAAGAAAGATGATGCAAAAGGAAAAGCTCCAATGGTTGTTGAGAAAAAGATTTTAAAGAAAGAAAATGTGAAAACTGAGTCTGTAAAAGAATCAGTTAAGAAAGTTGAACCTGTAAAGAATGTGGTAACTAAAAATAACAATTTTTATAAACGGGTTGCGTCGCCTCAACAAGCTTGGAAGCCAAAAGTTGTTGAAATGAAAACAATTTCTCCAAAACCAAAGGTTTCAGAGTCAGAAAAACAACCATCTTCAACCACACAGGTCAAAATGGATGTTCCTTTGGATTATTATGAGAAACTTGAAAAACCAGAGTCTTGTGTTTCTGAGAAGAAGAATGTTCCAAAGAAAGACCAATCATCTGGTCAACCTCCTAAAAATGATTACTTTTTATACAAAGAGGTTGAGATTGGGTCTAAGGAAAGCTTAAAGATGAATGATAAGAATTTTACGCCACTATACATTGCAAAAACTCACATCAATGTCAAGTTACCCAAGTCAAAAGAGGATTGGGTGGCATCAAAATCTCACTAAATGATTTGTGATATGTGCAGGAGCTTCCAAGATCTGTTTCACGTTGGATTATGGATAGTGGAGCTTCTCAGCACATGACGGGGAAGAAGACCCTATTGTATGATGTTAGAGGGTTCAATGGAGGTTATGTGGGATTTGCAGGGAATCAAGGTGGTAGAATAGTTGGAGAAGGAACTTTATCGAATGGTATTGTAACGTTTGAAAGAGTGAATTACATCGTCGAGCTGGAGAACAATCTTCTGAGTATTTCTCAGATTTGTGATCGCATGTATACAACGCACTTCACAGACAAAGAATGTTTGATCTTGAAACCAGGATTTGTTGTTCCCGAAGAGTGGGTTATCATGAGAGCACCAAGAGTTAATGATCTGTACGTGTTGGACATGAGCGTAGCTACTACAACCACGGGTCAGGCTCATTGTTTTATGTCAAGAGCAACGGAAAAAGAATCACGGTTATGGCATAGAAAGATGGGGCATATTCACTTGCGAAAAATGAATAACCTGGTGCATAACGACTTAGTAACTGGTGTTCATGTGAAAGGTTTTCATCTAGAAGGGGAGTGCATTAGTTGTGTCAAAGGCAAGCAAAAGAAGAAATCACACCCCGGAAAGAAATTCAACTCAATCTCAAGACCGTTAGAGAGACTTCATATGGATCTTTTTGGTCCAGTAAAAGTCAAAAGTATAACTGGAGATCTCTACTGTCTAGTAGTAACAGATGACTATTCGAGATTTTCATAGGTATCATTTTTGAAGTCGAAAGATGAGATGTTTGAAAGTTTGATGACATTGTTCAGAAAATTGAAAACTTGTACCAAACCCGAATCAGAAGAATCAGGAGTGATAACGGTACCGAGTTCAAGAACAACAAGATGGAAGAGTATTACGATGAGAGAGGTATATTGCATGAATTTAGTGCTCCTTACACTCCGCAGCAAAATGGAGTAGCAGAACGTAAGAACAGGACACTAATCGAAACGGCCAGGACGATGCTTGCTGATTCAAAGCTACCAGTAAATTTTTGGGCAGAAGCAGTGTCAGCCGCATGCTATGCACTCAACCGGGTTCTCACAGTGAAGAAATTCAACAAAACATGTTTCGAGCTGATCAACAACCGCAAACCAAATCTAAAGTATCTAGAACCGTTTGGGTCTCCCTACACGGTTATAGAACCTAATGGTAAATTTGGTTCGAATAGTATCGAAGGAATTTTCGTGGGTTATGCAAGTCCATTGAAACGAGTCTTTGTTCCAAGTTTGAAGCGGATCATCGAAGCTCACAATGTTGAATGTCAAGGTTATACCATGCCACCGCAGAATCCAGGCGACTCATGGCGTTTTAATTACGATATTTTATGGGATTCGTTTGACATGGAAGAAGAAACTGAAGAAGAACAAGATTTCTTTGACGAGTTGGATATTTTGAGAGAATATGAAGAATCGCAAGAAAGATTCCCAGCAGAAACTTACATTCGTCAACGACAAGCTTCGAATGATGATGAAGCAGGTCCAAGCAATGCTGGTGAACATGATGATATTCAACAATCTTCAGAACCACATGCTCCTGACAATCAGACAGCAGTCAATGATAATCTAGAATCTGATAATATGCCAGTATTTGATCGTGGTGATTCAGATTCTGAGTGGGAGCAGATCCAGATTTCAAGTCAAACAATTCCAGTCAGTGAACCAGATGCAAATGAAAATCTCACTAATTTGGAAGGCGAGGTAGATGTTCCAGGCGAAGTGATGCCATAAACTCTTTCATACCATCCAGAGGAGTTGATTATTGGAGAATTACAATCAGGCGTCCACATAAGACGACAAATAGATCAAGGGCTTACTTGTTTTTATTCAAAAGTTGCTCCGTTACAAACTGAGTTCTCACTAAGTTGTTTTATTTTGCAGATTGAACCGAGAACTTATAAGGAGGCACTTACTGAAGATTCTTGGGTCAACGCGATGCAAGAGGAGCTAAGCCAGTTTGAGAAGTTGGGCGTGTGGAAATTGGTAGACTTGCCTGATGGTCACAGGAAGATAAACACCAAGTGGGTGTTCAAGTGCAAAAGAGATGATCGAGGGGTTATTATTCGTAACAAAGCTCGACTCATAGTTCAGGGTTTCAGTCAGCAGGAGGGGATAGATTTCACTGAAGTGTATGCTCCTGTTGCTAGACTAGAAGCGATCAGAATCTTCCTAGCATTTGCGTCGTGGAAAAATTTTAAAGTTTATCAGTTAGATGTTAAATCGGCTTTTCTCTACGGGAAGGTAAAAGAGGAGGTATATGTCGGACAGCCACCGGGCTTTTCCGATCCAATTCACAAAGACAAGGTCTACTTACTTGATAAAGCGCTGTATGGTTTACACCAGGCCCCGAGAGCTTGGTACGAAACATTGTCTCAACACCTGCTAGCCAACAGCTTCATCCGAGGAAAAGTGGATGCCACTCTCTTCACCAAAGAAGTCGATGGTCATCTTCTGATAGTTCAAATATACGTGGACGACATCATATTCGGGTCAACAAATGAAAATTTGTGCAAAGACTTTGAAAGAGTTATGAAGCAGAAATTTGAAATGTCATCGATGGGTGAGATGAAATTCTTTTTGGGTCTACAGGTTGAACAACTGCCTGAGGAAATATTCATACATCAAACGAAGTACGTTCATGATATTCTAGAGAAATTTGGGATGTCAGGAATGTCTCCGAATTCCACCCCATTAGCGACAAATCATGGGATAAACCCAGATCTCACCGGAGATAGGGTAGATGAAACACTGTATCGTTCCATGATCGGTTCGTTGATGTACTTGACAGCTTCAAGACCCGATATAATGTATCTAACCTGCCTCGCAGCACGGTTTCAGTCTAGTCCTAGAGCTTCGCATATGATGATTGTGAAAAGGATATTACGCTACCTGAAAGGAACTCCAACATTGGGGTTGTGGTATCCAAGAGAAGGCGATTTCACACTCGAAGGGTATTCTGATTCTGATTTCGGATGCTGCAAAGTTAACGCTAAATCAACAACAGGGGGTGCCAGTTTTTCGGACCAAGATTGGTTACCTAGCAATGCAAGAAGCAGACCTCTGTGGCTTTATCCACATGTGAAGCTGAGTATGTATCTGCTAGCAGTTACTGCTCTCAGATCTTATGGATCCAGCAACATATGCGCGACTACGGTTTGCAATTTCTTAACACCCCTATCTTTGTTGATAATGAGGCAGCGATAAACATTACTAAAAATCCAGTACATCATGCTAAAACAAAACACATTGAAATTCAACATCACTTCATTCGAGATTGTTTCGAGAAGAAGTTGATACGAATTGAGAAAATCCACACTGATGAACAAAAAGCTGATTTACATACCAAAGCATTTGATAAAACTCGTTTTAAATATATTTTAAAACTGAATGGTATGAAGCTTTTATCAGTGTCGGATGGGATTCTTGGCGATGATGAAGGAGACATTGTAGATGATGTTGAGAAGCAATCTGCAATGGTTTGTCAATTTTTTACTTGTTTTGGTATTTAGGGGGAGGTATTAGGGTAATATTTCCGAAAATACAAAAACAGTAAAAAATTTTCAAAAATCCAAAAACATGAGATATTTTCAAAATACAAAAACAATAGAAAACCAGAAAAGAGCTTGTGTAAAAAGGAAAAAATGATAGTACATCAGTTTGACAGTTACGGTATGCTAAAGATATGTAAAGTTTAAAAAGTTTTTAAACAGACTCACTAATGATGTGCCGATAGGTTTTTACACATTTAGTAGGTTTGTTCGGGATATAAACCTAAATCTTTACTTACTTATTTCGTGGGGAACACTACTTGGATATATAGGTAACCCCTGAAATCTTGTTTGAAAGATCCCTCTTTCTGAGATACCAGGTCTTTATACTCAGTGATATCTGGGGTATTATCCCGGGACTTCTGATAATGCGGAAGCAATGGCCTAGTCCCCGTATAATACTTTACTGCATGCTTGAAATATAGCACCGCCCTCAGCATAAAAATGATGAAACGTTGAAAAATGCTAATCATTGTTGTTGAAGAAAAGATCCTCTAAAGGGGACACACCTTAAGTCGAAGCCGTCATCTCTCTGCTGAACGGAAGTTCTGACCTGAGCTCTCACGGCCCTCACAATTAACCCCTTTACATATATCATCTGTGGTATACTCACCTGTAAGACTGAATATTGGGATTTGGATACGGGAGTATATTCAAGAAGTGGGACACATGAATAAGTTTAAGTCTCTAAAACATCTAATTCGTATCCTGGATAGATTGAAATTTGTGTGAGAATTTAAGTGGATCAGTATATCGACAATCTAAGT
>JARYGA010002060.1:0-45642 GCA_030545235.1 Helianthus tuberosus
AAGAAAGCGAAGAAAATTATTCAAGGCCTGGTGATGATCTCTTGTTGGTGTATTTGGAAAGGTAGAAATGAATTGATCTTCAAGCAGCTAAACCGAAGTGTTCAAGATATTTTAGAGGAGATTAAATCGAGGGGTTTCGGGTGGGTTAAAAATAGATTTTCTTGTAAATACATTAGATGGGAGAAATGGTGTAGATATCCCTTGTATACGTTGTAATTTGTTGCCCTTTGCCCATTTAGGCTGGGCGGTTTGTTTTTGTTTGGCATTTTGTTTTAATGAAGTTTCCTTTAAAAAAAAAATTGTTGATGTTATATGCTAGTTGCTACACATGGCAATTTCGAATCAAACCCAATTACCGATTATTGCCGATCCATATGACCTAGATACCGATAAGTGGCGGACCCATAAATTAAAGGGGTGCGAATGAGAGGTTTAACCAAATTTTCAATGGGTGCAATCGAAATTTTACCCTATAAAATACACTAATTTTTTTAACGGGTGCATCCGCCCACCCAAACCTCTACCTAGGTCAACCCTAATATCAATTGACTGAAGTTACAACGGATCGGTTTTCATTCTGATTTCTCCTTTCCAAGACCCGGGGAACCCAAAACTCGATTATCAAGGTTAGTCTAGGACATGTGCAGGGTGGGCGACCAGACAGACCCACTCTCTTGAAAGGCCATAATTTTTATATACCTTGTAATTCTTTGCCCATTATTATGTAATTTTTACGTTAAAAAGTAATTGTCATAAACAATACACTTCAATGAATTATTTTATTATTTATCGTTTAATTTGTTTTTTTATATTTAATAACTTGCGTTCATTAATATTTTTAGAGAAAAATGAATGCGCAGTAGTGTTTAGTTATTTTCACTCGACATTTCGGGTATAAATTTTGTTGATAATATTTCAACATCGAAACCAGTATCAAAATTTATGGCTTTCGATAAGTTTCTTTTGTTATTCCTTGATAATATTTCATTTATCGTTTAGTTTGAATTTATTTAAAAACTTGCGTTCGTGAACTTTAAAAAAAACAATTAATTTTTTTCCTTCACATTTCGGTATAAATTTTGGTGAAAACGTAATGGAATTCAAAATACAATATTTTTGGGTACATAAATAATACCAGTGGCGGTATTGTACCGATACATGAAAAACTGAACTAATTTCAATTGGACAACATCGAAACCGGTATTCGTTTATATTGCTTTAGATCAATGTAATACACGTGTCAATATTCTTTTCTGCATAACACGACTTTATGTTTTTGAGTTTTCTCTTTCAAATTCTATAATGAGTGTCAGACCATAACGAAACAAACTGATATTGACCGAGTATCTGTCGTGTAGGGCGGGATAATTAAATTTAAAACCCAACTAAAAAATAGTAAAACAATAGCCTATTTAGTTTCGGGCCATTTAGGGGTCATTTATCTTCATATCACTGATTTTTATACATATATATAAATTAATTAATGTTTAGGTGCTATTTTTTCTATAAGTCTCGAATTCTCAAAAACGACCATGCTGATTACCTAACCCGAAAGAAACCCCTAGTCAAAGGTTGTATGTTTGGAAAATAGAATGTGTAGTCTTTTTTAAGAATCTTAGATAAAATACTCAAGATTGAATTTTTATACATAGTTAAAAAAAAAGTTGGAAACCACTTCACATGTTTATATAAGTTATGCTAATGCATGCATGGTAACATTTAAATCAAATGTAACTACTACTAAAGCCACTTTTGTATGAATAGTGAGTGAGAGATCAAATCACAACAAATATATGAACAAATTGTATGAACATAACCAATTCTATGTTTCCACTCTTAAGAATTTTTTTTATCTTTTATACAAGAAAGTATAAAGAATAAAGAAAGACAAACAAAATACAACCTTAACTCTTGTTTTCTATAGAAGAAGTCAACAACTCTTCCAAATACTCAACCCCTAAATCCTCAAACACCACCACATTCTCCACCTTCTTTTCTCCTCTATCTCTTCTCCTCTTCTTACCACCATCCCTCATCCTCATTGAATGCCTCTTCTTCACCACCATTGCCGGCGAACCACCGCATTCAACCGCCCGTTCGCCACCCATCACCTCATTTAAAGATTCCCTCACCCTCTCCACCGGAAAATTCAATATGGCCGAAGAACCTCGCATCGATAAAGCCGCTTGATCATAAGCCAAAGCGGCTGCTTCGGCACTATCAAACGTACCTAACCATACCCTCACCCCGTTCCTCGTCGAATCCCTTATCTCGGCTGCAAACTTTCCCCATGGCCGTCGTCTAACGCCTCTAAATGAAGTGATCTTGGAGGGTGTTTTCGCACCTCTTGAGGTTACTTCGTTCGAAGATGTGTTGTCGAATTCGAAGCCGTTTGTTAGAATGCCGAAAAGAAGCATTTCTTCTGAATCGTTTTCGTTGAAAGGGAGGAAGTTGGTTGAGTGAAAATGGGTGGTGTCGGAGTTGGAAAACTCCGGTGAAGAGCCGGTGGATGTTTCCGGCGAGTGGTGGGAATGAGAAGAATCCATTGAGTTTGATTTGTTGATTTGTTCATCTCATTGGCTTCTTTATATACCATAATGAGTAAAGAAGAGGGAAGCTTCGAATGTATTGGTGGTTTAATAATAAATATGATAAAATAAAAATGAGTTAATTCAAAAAGCTCCTTGTCTTATGTGTTTATTTATTTTTTTTATATTAAGGAAAAATTATAAGTTTTGTACTTTATATTAATATCACTTATCAGGCGGTGTCTTTTTTAATGAATTTTGACAAATTTTGCCCTTTATAAGGAATTTTGTTACACGTTTTGTCCTTTAGGTTTAACTCAGTTAGATTCTCTTGTTAAATCTTGTCACCCAAGGGTATTTTAGTCTTTTTACCCATTTATTAATATTATTTAAAAGAATAAAACAAAATATTTTAGGGTTGACTCTTGAAATAAATGGGTAAAAAGACTAAAATACCCTTGGGTGACAAGATTTAACAAGAAAATCTAACTGGGTTAAGCCTAAAGGACAAAACGTGAAACAAAATTCCTTGTAAATGGCAAAATTTGTCAAAATTCGTTAAAAAGGACACCGTCTGATAAGTGGTATTAAGATAAAGAAAAAAAACTTGTAATTTTTCCTTATATTAAAGATTAATTAAAATTAATTTATGTTAATAATAATAATAAATATTTAAATTGTTATGCTTTTCACAAGAAATAATTTTACGTCAAACATATGATATTTTTATGTTAGTTATTTACAAAGATCAAAATCTATCCTTTGTTTTTAATTATCTACGTTTATAGCACATAAGCGTTTAGTTAGTTGTGATATCATATTTCTACTATTTTTAGAAAAAATACTCATTTTTCTTTAATTTTTTATACATTTGTATATTTTAGATCATCATCATATTTTGTATTTATTTTTAATATTCAAGTTGTTTTTTATAATTTATTACTTTGAAGAAACATGAAATAGATTAGAAATGTTAGGCTTATGTGAACATTATTAGTTAAAAAGGTTAAATATAATAATTTAAATGTAAACATATGAGAAATATTCTTAAATTTTAAATTATACTTTTATTTTTAATCTTACATAATTTTATTTCAAAAATCAAAATAACCGAAAAACCAAATCAAACCGATGTAAAAACAGAAACAAAAAAAATCAAAACTGAACGATTTTCAAAAATCGAAAACCGACATTTCGGTTTCGAATTTGGTTTTGCCCAAAAACCGAACCGAACCGTGCACGCCCCTATCTTCTATGGATCATGCTTTTCTCTAGGGGTGTAAACGAGCCGAGTCGAGCCCGAGCCTGACTAGGCTCGAGCTCGGATCGTTATGTTTTTATGAAGCTCGAGCTCGGCTCGGTTCGAGCCTACTTATGAGAGGTCGAGCTCGGCTCGCGAGTAAAACCCAAAGCTCGGCTCGACTCGGCTCGAGCTATTTCGAGAAAAACCTCAAATGAGCTAGAAGCTCGGCTCGAGCTCGTTTCAACAGCGATTAAGCGAGCCAAAGCTCGGCTCGAGCTCGGCTCACCAATGTTATCATCATCATTATTATATTATATTATTAAAACTAAAATTTTGTTTAGGCTCGGCTCGTTTGGGCTCGCGAGCCTAAACGAGCTTTGTATTTCAGGCTCGAGCTCGGGCTCGATAACTAAACGAGCTCTATTTCAGGCTCGAGCTCGGGCTCTAGCTCGTTAAGGCTCGACTCGTTCGAACTTTTAACCGAGCCGATCACGAGTAGCTCTCGAGCCTCTAGGCTTGTTTACACCCCTACTTTTCTCCGAGGGCTTGCCCTTGGAAGAGCACTTACCACCTCACCCACAGACAACAAAAACTTACACTGCGGATAGTTTTATAGTTATATTTTCCGTGTTATTGTACATCATATTTATACTAATCATACGTATTTTTTTGGGCTCAACCAGGTCATGTTTGAAATCTTAATAATTATGCTATTTAAAACATCAATATACATTGTATCTAATATCAAATTGTGTGGTGCGTATTTCTGATTGAATTCAAGCATATATAAGACACAACTATTAAACAAATTGAGTTTTAGTATAAGCTTTGCCGAGCTCAAATTCTCATCTTACTCATCTACGGTACTAATTTCGACCATTAACAAATATTAATAAAATTATCAAAACTAGATGAATAAAACAACGAGCTAATGAGTTATGGCTCAATTGACATTGGAATAGAAGTGAAGATTTGAGTTTGAGTCAAGAGGTCTCAATATCCAAAATTGATCTCAATCGGGTTTTACCTCAGTGGGGCTTCGGACAACGGATTTTCACCGGAACTGGTGATGGTGGCTTTGGTCTACCCAGCGTTGTCTACAGTTGCGGGCGTATGGACTCGCCCTTTGCCATTAGGCTACCCTAAATAACCGAACTTTATTTCATTGGCTGTAAAAAAAAGGATGAATGCAACAAGGCCGTCCTAGGACTTTTTCTTTCACGTGTCACTTTTTCATGCTAACAAATATCTATCACCTTGGCGCATAAACTTTTGGGTCGGTCAGCCACTTTAAACTTACTTAGGGAGCTCATTTCTATTATGTTTTACTAATCACTCAATTTTTTTTATTTTTATTTTTTGAAAAGTATACTTTATTAAAACAAACCCTCAACTCAAACGGGTAAAAGGTCAAACAACATACACGCCCGACTTAAACGGATAAGAGGCCAAATTTACACCATGTATAAAGACGATTTACACCAATTCTACCATCACTCAGACTTATGTAGTAAATTCTTTTTTTTTCAAAGTAAACTCATTTTTGGGGATGGGCGGTAACTTTATATAATTGTATAACATCAATAAAATTTATAGTTCACATATTAAAATTTTTGGGTTGCTCACAAGATTAGTATAAAATAGTAAATAAATCCAATTTATATCTATATTATATAATAAAATAAACCTTTTTTGGGACACTTGTCATTCTCTCATTTAATTGATTAAAAATATTAAAGTATGATAAGATTTTATGATATTTATAATTTATTACCTATATATGTATTACGTGTATTAAAGATGGTTAAATATATTTAATATGTATATGATATATATTAAAATGTTTTGTTTAATATACTTATCTAAATATTTGTTATGGATAAATATTAATATATATATATATATATATATAATTACCGTGATTAAAATAAAAATCTAAATTAATTCAAACTAGATGCTTTACGTATATATAATTTAAATCTAATTTAAATCTAAATTAATTCAAACTAGATGCTTTACGTATATATAATATAACTAGGTTAGTTCCCCGTGTGCTACACGGTTGAACAATTTAAACTATTTAATAAATATTTCTTGTAAATGCAAGACATTTATATACCAAATTGACATAAATAAGTTATAGTATAAAGATGATGTATGTTAGTATTATAAAATTCATCAGAGAAACATGTAATCAAACTGTCGCTGAAAATAATACAAAAATAAATATATTATATAATACGTATTATTGTATTTACGTATTATATTACATTTAAATTTAAAGATAAATAAAAAGTTAGAATGGATGTAAATTACAAAGACACTCAATGTTTAAAAAAAAAAGTAACATGAATAATGACAATCCGGATTTCGTAGATACAGATACCATGAGTTATATTTAATACAGTCACTTCAGATTTAATGAATCCACATATTATAAAAGTTGTGATTATCGGGTTTGGTACCAAATCTTATTTGATATTATGTAGTTACTTGCATCACTACACATGCATGAATGTTGTAATTAAGTGACCTATGTTTGACAAACAAATAGAGCTCGACTTCATAATTTAGTGTGTATAACATAGAGTTAATTGCCAAAATTGTCCCTGAGGTTTGGGCACGTTTGTCATTTTCGTCCAAAATGACACTTTTGTACCAAATTGCCCCCAACGTTTGTAACTTTTTGCCATTTTCATCCAAACCACTAACTTAGTTTATTTTTTATGTTAAGTTGAGGATATTTGGATGAAACTGGAAAATATAAAACCACAGGGACGATTTTGGCAATTTACTTAAACCCTTTTTAATTTCTTTTATTTAATTGTTTTTGTTACATATATAATAAAAAAGAATATACATGGAATTTTTAGAAAAAAAAATTAATAGTTTTGTCACATAATTTTTATAAATTTTCATCCAAATCACTAACTCAGTTTATTTTTTCTGTTAATGTGACAGCTTCTTTATATAAATCAGTTTTATAAAGAGAAAACATCATCGGTGTGCAAAACATAACAATTGATTACAACTTTTAGTATTTATCAGTTGTAGAGATAGAAAAAAATTGTAAAGCGTTGCATATTTTTTAAATGTGTTGAGCACCTAGGAAATATGTTGATAGAAATAAAATATTTATTTAATTAAGATTATGAGGGTAACTAACTAATACTTATTATGAGTGGCTTGAGTAAAGAAACTTTTGGTTCATAGCATTATAATTACAATTTGGTGGGTAATTTTAAGGTTTGGTAACGATACGTTGTTTGATAGGGGGAGGGGGCACTGGCTTCTGTTTTTCCTTAGGATCGAATTTAAAAGAATAGAAGATGAATTACAAACTTGGTACATATGATAAGATTTTTTTATTTGACATTTTATCAATAAGGTCACCAGCATTTTAGTTTTATAAAATTTAGAGGTATAAGTAGATTTTATTTTTATAAAACTGATGTATATAAAAAATTAGAAATTAATTTCTGTCTTAGTTTATAAACATTTTTCGCCTTAATAGAAAAATTAACTTAGTTAGTGGTTGGATGAAAATTTATGTGAAAAAAACTATTATTTTTTTCATATAAAAATTGCATGTATATTCTTTTTTATTATATATGTAACAAAATTAATTAAATAAAAGAAATTTAAAAGAGTTTGAGTAAATTGCCAAAATCGTCCCTGTGGTTTTATATTTGTCAGTTTCATCCAAATATCCTCAACTTAACAGAAAAAATAAACTAAGTTAGTGGTTTGGATGAAAATGGCAAAAAGTTACAAACGTTGGGGGCAATTTTGGTACAAAAGTATCATTTTAGACGAAAATGACAAACCTGCCCAAACCTCAGCGACGATTTTGACAATTAACTCGTATAACATATTATGTTTAATTTAATAGCTGAAAATATGTCATAAGATGTTTGACACCGATGTGTGAATGGTGTTGTCAAACAATTGGAGTTTGGTCATCCTTAGATGTTTGACACCGATGTGTGAATGGTGTTGTCAAACAATTGGAGTTTGGTCATCCTTACGTTATATGTTAAAATTATATAAAGATTATTATTTGAAAAAAATATAAGGTCATACATTTGATTTGCTTTTATATGTTTTTAAACGAAAAAGTGATAATAATAATAATATTAATTTGATATGTGAAGGGAGATAAGATTTCAGGATTAATAATAATAATATTATTATTATTATTATTATTATTATTATTATTATTGTGAATTTAACTATGAAACTAAAGGGATTATATTTTAGGCGGGAAAATAGAATTCAAGATAGCTTCAATGAATGTCACGTGTCTCAAATTGGTTTACTTTATTATATGTATAGATTTAATAACCATTTTAGCTCCATGGATAATTTTAACAGATTTCACCAATTTTTATTAAAATTCTTATTATTAATAATATTAATTTAATCAAATCTAAAATCTAATCTAATACAATTTTTTATTATCAATAATATTTAATCTAATCTAATAAGAATTCATATGAATTCCAAAGTTGATATTAACTTTCAAATAATTAAAAAAAAATCCGCCTAACATCACAAATGTTTCTGTTAAATTCGATTAATTAATTTGTTCAATAATCACTGTTATCTTTATCATTCAGTACGGTTAACCGATTTATCATAATACAACCTCCCACCTATTCAATTATATGATTTTTCAATCTTATATTAACTAAATAAATAATGATTAATATTCAATCTTATCCTACTTTAAATATAAAAAAATCCGTTGGTTCAGATTAATATTCAATCTTATCCTACTTTAAATATAAAAAAAATCCTTTAGTTTTTTTAAATATAGTTTTTTAATTATTTGGTATATAAAATCATATTTATTCAACCCATGTAATACACGGGGGTTTTTAAAAATAATTTTTTTTATTATTTGATAAACAATGTTACATTTATTCAACCCGTGTAATACAATGGTTTTAAAGATATAATTTTTTTATTATTTGGTATATAATATTACATTTATTCAACTCGTACAATACATATGGTTCTTATAGATATAACTTATTTTATTATTTAATATATAAAATTACATTTCTTTAACCCGTGCAATAAAGGAGGCTTTTAAAAAGATAATGTTTTATTATTTGGTATATAAAATTCATTTATTCAACCCGTGTAATACACGGGGTTATAACCTAGTAATAATTATAAAAAAAAACCCTGAAATAGTGTAAATATTGAAGACGGTAATCTTGAATTAAGGAGATAATTATTAGACGGGTTATAAATAATTCCTGATGAATTATTTTATTAAGTATTTTATATTTTATTTAAAGATACTTGTTAGTTTAAATATGTGAATTATTTATTAAGTTTTTTATAGTGTTGTGTAGCAATGTAGCTTGAATTTCGGATAAATGAACATCTATAAATTTCGTGAGGCATAACATTGTGTATAATATTTGTGCCATTTTAGTTGCCGAAAGTAAATATTGACGATTAAAGTTTCGAAGGCAGCCCATGGTTTTATAGCCTAATGACATCTTGGCGGTGGGATAAGACTTTGGGACCAATAGGTCCTGGGTTCGATTCCCACAAGGGGGGTTTTCCCATATTTATTGGGTTTTCTCCTGAATTGGTGTATAGACATTATGTCTACTAGAGATTGATATGATGGAGTGATTCCGCTAATGGCATGATGATACTCCAGTAGTCCGTCACTGATCCAAATTTTTCGTTCAATAAAAAAAGGTTTCGAAGGCAATTTGGAATACTTAACTATCGATTAATCTTGACAATATTATAAACATCATATGACGTCATACTAACGTTGGTCAAACGAAGCAGCTAGGGCATGTTTAGACTCTTGAATGAGCGTTATTCAAATGAATCTGCTTCATATTAAAATCAGAAAAAAAAAAAAAAAAATCAAATGAATCTGCTTCATATTAAAAAAAGAAAAAAAAAAAAAAAGGCTCCCGTTCAAA
Organism: Helianthus tuberosus; assembly: GCA_030545235.1. Classification (NCBI taxonomy): domain Eukaryota; kingdom Viridiplantae; phylum Streptophyta; class Magnoliopsida; order Asterales; family Asteraceae; genus Helianthus; species Helianthus tuberosus. The sequence continues at coordinate 9,732 of JARYGA010002060.1, forward strand.
CATGGGGATCGAAGGATCCATTTAATCCAATTCATATATATATATTAATTTGAAACATTGTGATGAACAGTGCTACAGTAGTTTTTGTCTTTTTGTGTTTTTTTTTTTGTCTTTGTCTTTGATTTTGTTTTTTTGTTTTTTTTTTATTTTTAACCTTTAACTTTTAGTATTAACTTTTACAACCCCTTAACTTTCTAAATACTTTTTAATCGAGTTTACATCTTTATTTTTATTTACGTGTCGATGTAAACTTAAGTTGATTTACGTTTTGACATAATTTTCTTTTTTGTTTTCTCAACTTTCAGTATTCACACTGACAACCCTTTAACTTTCTAAATACTTTTATAGTCGGTGATTTTTTTTTGTCTTTTTGCTTTTTATTTTTTTATTTTTTTTTTACTTTTAATCTTTAATTTTCAGCATTGACTCTTACAACCTCTTAACCTTCTAAATACTTTTTAATCGACTTTTACGTCTTTATTTTTATTTACGTGTCGATATAAACTTAAGTTGACTTTTATTTCGACATATATATTTTTTTTTTTTGTATTTTCTCAACTTTTAGCATTGACACTGACAACCCTTTAACTTTCTAAGTACTTTTGTAATCGAGTTTTTCGGTCGATGTAAAACACGTGTCGACATACTTTTGTACTTATCACGACTTTATTTTGTAAGTTTACTCTATCGACTGCTATTTCAAATAAAAAATCGGGTCGCCCCGCCGCGAAGCGCGATTGTAACCCACTAGTTGACTATAAATTGTTAAAAAGCGGATTTATCATTTCAAACTTATAAAAACATATCTTATCAAAAACCAACATTATTTTTAAACGTATCAATAGAACAAATTTATCACATTTACTTTAAAAACCGTTTAGTGTCAAAGAACATATTGTTTGTGCATTTTTTTTAATATAAATAGTGGAGTAAATTGTCATTTTAGTTCCTGAGTTTTTGTCCAATTTGTCATTTTAGTTAAAATAGTTTTTTTCTCCTTTGAGTCCTTGACTTTTTTTTTCTTGTCATTTTGATCACATTATCTAACTTAGCCTAAAAACCAAGTTATAATCACAGGTATTTTTGACATTAAATTATTATGAGGTTTATAAATTATGTTGTAAAATACTCCTAGTTATCACTACACCCCAGTTATACCAAAAATACCCCTGGTTATAACCATATTTTTAAACTGAGTTAGCCAATGTGATCAAAATGTCAAGTAAATGGAAAAGTCAGAGACCCAAAGAAAAAAAAAAAACTATTTAGATTAAAATGGCAATTTGGACCAAACCTTATGGACTAAAATGGCTATTTACTCTAAATAGTGGCATGGATGCTTTTCAATACTTGTTGTTAGTCTTTTAACATTAGAAATATATTATTTGAAAGAACAAATCTTTTATTAATTATATGACACATTAAGTTATGAAAATGATTTATTGATTTATTAGTTTTTCAAAAAGTCAATACGATAAAAAAAAATGTTTGGTAATGACAAAAATGGTTTTTATCTTGGCTTTTTGAGAAACTGTAAAAAGTTATTTTTCAAAAGTCATAAAAAAATGGCTTTTTAAATGATTTTTTTTGGCTTTTTAACATAAAATTACAAATGTAACCTCATTTTTAAAATATCAACTAAATATTGAAACTTACCATATCATTTTGATCATTTTACTATTTCCCACCACATCTTTAAACATAAAATGGTTTTTTGGCTTTTTGAACATAAAATAAAAAATGTAACCCCATCTTTCAAATAACAACTAAACATTAAATCTTACCATATTCTTTTGATTATTTTACTATTTATCACCACAAAAGCTAAACAAACAATTTTTTTAAAAACTTCTTTTGAAAAAAGTAACAAGTTAATAAGCATTTTTGAAAAAAAAAAAAAAAAAACACTTTTAAAGTTAAATAAGCAATCCCAAACACCTTCAGTGAAGTTTTGTGTAGGATAATGTTCAAGTATAAATTTGATTAACTCATGGTTTTAGGATAGTCGGTTTGTTCAAAATTGTGTATTAAAGGAAAAGATCACATAAATTAAACGAGAAAAAAAATCAATATGTGTGACATCTTTCTATAAGTTATAAATATAAAGGGAGAACCTGATTGGGTAAAATCTTAAGTCTATTTAAATGTATATAAAATTACTTTTATTCAATCCGCACAATAATACACGATGTTTTTAAATTTTTTTTTATTGTTTAATATATAAATATAAAATTACATTTATTAAACCCGTATAATACACAAGGTTCTATCCTAGTAAATAATTGTAAATCAAATTAAACACATTGATGTCGTAACAATTATTAAGTATTAAGTATTAATTAAGTATTTATTAAAAGGTGTGGTAGGATGAATAGTAACTTAATTAGTTTTTTATTCAATTATTTATTTATTTATGTGATTTTAGCTATTCTATTTTTATTGTTTTCTTATTATTATAAACTAGAATTGCGACCCGTCGCAATGCGGCGATGATTCTTTAGTTATAACTAAGTCGATTCAGGACCCACACGTTATGTTAAACCTGTCAAAGAGGAAAAAAAATAGACACGTTCACCCACACACGCACGTTGCGTCGTGTTAAATCGCAAAATTTAGAACGTAACGTAAAAACGTTAAACCAAAGACGCACGTTGCCATGTGTTAAGTCACAAAATTTGGAACCAAGCATAAAGCGAAAATTTTGTGGAAAATGAAAACTATAAAGGACCAAAGTTGAAAGTAAGAAAAGTTGTGAGGATAGATTGCAAAAGATAAAAAGTTTTGAGTTAAAAGTAAAAAAAAAAAAACAAATAGTTTTGGCTTAAAAGTAATTTATAAAATACTTTTGGGTGAAAAGTAAAAAAAAATCAATTTTTTTGGAAAACCCCAAATGTCACACCCCAACCGATGGCGGAAACATCGGGACACGACACTGCGCGAAACAGATTGTCCAGAAGTTTCCATAACAACTATAATTATCAATTATTTAAAGCAACACGTCTCATACTATGTCATAAAAGATAATACACATATTACAGAACAGATCTAGTCAAACTGTTCTGTTCTGACAACTCAGATTTTTATTACAGACAATAGTTTATTGTTGATCTAGGTCTTTCCTAGCCTCGATTTCACAGCAAAGTAAGCAAATAAGCATCCTAAGCACCTGTCACATACGTTAAAGTAAATGTCAATACACATAGTGTAAAGGTGAGCATACAAGTTTAATAGATATAATAGAGTTCGAAATCGATTACGCATAACCAGCACGTACACAGTGTGAAATGAGGCATGTTAGTTATCGACATGAACCTATCGATACCAATGACTGCGGGTTGACAGCCCAAGGTAGTTCGCGATACACGCTCACCATTGTGAGCCATGTAACTAATTGTCCTTAACAACCCCTGAGTGAACAGGTGCTGAGTCCAAACTATAGTACTATCGTTGCTAAGGCAGGTAGACAGCATTCCATGTGTAAACATAACAAACAAGCATTCATTAAGTCACGTATAACATGCGGTACCGGTTAGCGTTAAGAGTATTGCGTAGTGTGTTCGATGTGATTTAGAATAAGTAACGTATGTAACACCCAAAAGTGCGTAAAGCAAAAAGGGATCGAGTATACTCACAGCGATTGGTGGATTGAAGGGAGCGCTAGAGAGTAAGGTTAGCCTGATCAGAACGATAGCATAACGATAAGCGACGCGTAAAACGATACAAGTGTCAGTGCGTCGGACAGCAGTTCGATCGGATGGTAATCCGATCGGATAGCCGGTCGTTCGGGTGGCAGTCCGCTCGGATGGTCATCCGATCGGATGACCTTTTGAGTGGATTGTTACTTCCTTTTGGAATGATGTGTTTGTGTATGATGGCTTGTCTTTTGAAGTTTTCGTTGTAGCATTATGAAAACACAAAAGTATCTCTGCCTTTCAGGTCGGTCGATCGAACGACCGTTCGATCGGGAGACAATCCGATTGGTTGGACACTTTAGTGAGAACAAGTTCACAGCTGGACGGTCACTCGATCGGATGACAATCCGATCGGGTGGCAACCCTTGTGCATTGAACATGTTGAAAATTGTTTAAATGTAGAAGTCAGAACATTACATATTCGAGTGACAATCCGATTGGATGGTAATCCGATCGAACAGCATCTCGTTCAATGTTTACAACTCCAAAAATGTTTGAAATAAAAGTTAAGTGTGGGACCTAAGGTGTAGTCCGATCGGGTGGCAACCCGGTCGATTGGTAATCCGTTCGGACAGTAGTCCGATCGAACGACACTCCGACCTGGTCGACCTGATCGTCTTCTTCCTTGGTTGTTTTGGTAGATTTGCATTTTATCGAGACGTTTTGATAACGTGTTAGACAACAGAAACCTCGTCAAGACCTAGCAACCTGATCGGACAGGAATCACCCAAGTCCAACCCGTTAACTGTTCGAGACGGTGTTCCATGTTCAACCCGAAATCGGTAATCTCGTGGATAGAATCCAGATCTTGAATCAACATAACTACAAGAATAAGTAGAAGGTCGGTACAAGCTCCGATTCTATCGGTTTTGAGTGCATTGAGTGTAAAAGAGTTGAAAGAAAGTTGGAAAACCATCTTTCAATCCTTTCTCACCATGATTATGTCTAGATCTATGCAAGATCTTTGTTTGTCTATGTGGAAATTGGTTAGTTCTAAGTTGTTCTTGATGGATTGAAGCCAAAACATGAAGTTCTTAAGAACACCATGATGACATCATCCTAGAACACCCCAAATCTTAGTGATTTCACGGTTAAAAGTTAAGATTCAAAAGATAGAACGGTGTAGAATCAAGTGCTGATCATAGAAGTACAAAGATTAGGTTGAGATCTTACCGGAATCACGAGAAAATCGAAGAAAAGTGAGGTTGAAGCGCTGGTCGGACAGAAGTGTGCAAAAGTGGAAAGTGTGATGGTGACAGGGGGTATTTATAGGGTTTCCTGAAGTGGAAAGGGTTGGTCGATCGGGTGGCAGCCTGATCGAATGGCTGGTCGATCGAGTGGTAGCTCGATCGAACAGCTGGCCGATCGGCTGGTCACTTGATCGATTAGCCACTTGTTTCGAGTGTTCGGTGCGACGAGTTTTGCTGTTTCGATTGCGATTACGAGCATGGCGATGCGATGGAGTTTTCTATTCAAATTACTTTTAATCCCAACTACTATATCTAACATACAATCATCATGTTTTACTTGTGTTTAGCGTTTGCGATTCGAGTTTCGATTATGTTCTGATTAATCACCACAACATAACATAATTAAACATGCACAAGTAACACATAAAAGGCACACACACGTATAATAATAACCAAAATGCGTAATTCGAATTGCGAGTGCGATTGCGAATAGCGATAAAACATGCGATAAACATCGAATAACCCTCGATTATTATTAATAAATACTCCACATAATACAACTAACGTAATGCATGAAACAGACTAACTACAAGTCAAAGAAGTCAAAACAGGAATTGAGCAAGGAGTGATAGATCGCAATTAGCAATATTGTCGCCATTTGACTTCAATCTTGACTTTGACTTTGACTTTCGAAACACGGGGTCTTACACCCAAAGCCAATGTTACAACAACCATATGTATAACCATTTTTTATTTGAAAAACCCTAAAGCACACCCCGCGTTGCGGCGGGACGTAAAACTGTGTCAAATAGTACTAATGTCACACAACCGTCATCGACCACCAACACTGACTCGACCTAGGATCTGCGTGTTGCGACAAACCTGTCAAACATGAAAAAATAGAGGTAAAAACATTGAACCACACATGCACGTTGCGCCGTGTTAACTTGCAAAATTTGAAACAAAACATAAAAAATTGAACCACACTCGTACGTTGCGTCGCATTTACTCGAAAAATTTAGAACTACACGTAAAACGAAAATTTGCGAAAGATGAAAAGCATAAGTGACAAAAGTTTTGAAGTTAAATTGCAAATAATGAAAACTTTTGGGTAAAAGTTAAAAAAACAAATTATGTAGGGTTAATATTGCAAAAGGTAAAAACCTTTGGGTTATAAAAGTAAAAAATCAAGTTTTTTTTTTTTTTGAAAAAGTTCCAAAGCACAAGTTACAACCACTTATGCCTAAATTTTTTGCTTGTTTTTAGTGTAATGTAATAATAACTTTAAACAATTTTTTATAACTTTTATAATATGATCTTTTGTAAAATTTCGAATATAGCATTACAATGTGTTTATTTTTATATATCTCTCGGTATTATAGTAAGCGATATTGGTATTTATTTTTATGTTTTTCGATTGATGTAAAACGCGTGTTGATATTCATTCCGGGCATTTCACAATTTAATTTTTTGGGTTTTATCTTTTGGTTGCTATATTGTACTGATACCGACCAAAATCCCACCGCAACACGTGAGCAATTTTACTAGTTTGTGTAATTTTTGGAAAGAATACAGAAAATTCACAAGACATACCTGAAGGAAAAAATATTAGAACTTTGTTTGACAGAAAAAAAAAATACAACAAATAAAGGACTTTTCTTACTAAAGGTCAATAACTAAATTAATAGAAAGAGAATTTGATTAAGACTTGTCTTTGTAACTCACATTAGCAATGTTGACTTAAAATTATTTTGACCATAAGAAGATAAAACGATGACGTATATGATATTTCCTAGTGAGTTTCATGAACATGTTTTTATTATGCACATGTAATTCAAAACTTAAGTCATCTTAAATGTAATAGGGTGATAAGAATTAACAAGTATTTAACCACTTTGTAATAATAAAACGTTTTTCTCCTTTTCAATTGTTTGATAATGTCATAAAATACATTATATCCTAACATCATAAAAAACAAAAAATAGTTAGAAGTAACCGGACTCATTTGACACTTAAGAACTGTCGTTTTAACTAGGGATGAGACAGGTACAGTACTCGTAGTCGTATCGGTACCGATATTATCGGTATCGAACTTGAACAAAACTGGATATTAAATAGCGTACCGAATATATTGGTACGAGTACGGGTATTTTGATACGGTACCTGGTTTGATACCACTTTGTTTTAGTTTTGTTTTTTGAGCACTTGTACTGGTACTAAATAGGTAAAATTGGCAAGAGTACCAATACAATATGAGTACCAAGTAGGTAAAATTGACATAAGTACCAATACGATACGGGTACCAAATAGATAAAATCGATACGTGTACCACAAATACCATACTACGTTATAAAACATAATATAAAAAAACTTTTAAAGTGCTATATAAAATTCGGTACCGGTACCAATTTTTACCCGTATCCGTACCCGTACCGATACCAAAACTACTAAATACCAAAAGCAATAAAACTGGGTATCGATACATGTACCGAATACCTAAAATCGGTGCAGATACAAATATGGGTATATGGGAAAAGTTCATCCTTGGTTTTAATTCCTATCAAGTTAACCCAAACCCGTTTAACAATTATTTGAGTCATAAAATATTTAAGAAAACCATGTATTATATGGATGAAGATAATATTTTTGTTAGTATTTTCTTAATTAAATAACAAATGTTTAAGAATAGATCTAGAAATGGAGCTTTAAGGTTATGCAAATTCAAATCAAAATCTAATTGGAAATGTGTAGATGGTCACCAACTGATGGAGATATATTCCTGATTGATCTTCACGTCTCCATTTGAATTTTACCCAAAATCCTTGCAACCCAATTTTTTTTTTTTTTTTAATTTTAGTTTAAAGCGTTAGGGGCTGTTTGGTAGCCTCTGAATGGTCATTAAGAGACTACCTCTTCTCTTAATGGAACCATTAAGAATTTTACCAATGAGAAGGTAGAAGAATGTGACATGTGATGATTTACCATTCAGAGGTTACCTCTTAACCATTCAGACTCGATTTCACGGCCCCAGCCCCGGTTTGACCCGGCCAGGAGCCGCGGGACAGGAACCCGTGGTATTTAATTGATATGACAGCGGAAGATTTTAACAGGATCTTTTAAAAACTTGAAATGCCCGATTATTTTATTTCATAATTCGGGATAAACCCCGTAATTTACAATAGAGGAATTTTACTAGGAAATTCCCTGATTTATTAAAACATGTTTATTCATTTTAACTGAGCCACCTCTTCAAGATTTTTAGTGCTCCGTAGCACGTTTTTCCTTGATTTACAGCAGGTCGCCTGAAACATGTTTTAAAAATATTTTTGTCAGCGGGGAAATACTGGTGAATCATTCATTTTGACAAAATGACACGTAGTTATAAATTACAGCATAAGAGCGATTACAATGGCTTTTATCTTATTTTTATCTGGCGCCTTGTCACCCGTGTGACGATGGTCATACCACTATTGGGTCTTTCCCCAAGTAGTGATGATTATCACTGTTAGGATTTATTAGCCTAAGTGTGAGAAATTAGTAATGTGCACAATACCCCACTAGCCAGTGATTCAAGATATCCACGACTTACTCCCTGTAATTATAACTTTTGAAGATAATTTGAGGTATTGTAAAACAGTTGATAAAAAGAGAATGACTCACATTGCAGATTTAACAGGCAGAGTTTAAGCCTACTGTTTAGCCTTGTAACCTAAATTAATAACATGCACACGAACTAGGTTAGTAACTAATACAACATTTACGATAACTCACGAGATTAAAAACCCTCACAACGAATGACAAAGTGCGATACTTAAACATCCATCGAGTTCACGACGAATGACAAAGCATAACCCTAATGTGGGCAGCACTTAAACATCCATTGGATGGTTTCAATCGATCGGACATTGAATCGTAGCAGCGATCGAGTTATTACCCTGTTTTGCTGCAGCGTTTCGTGCTGTGTGTGTTTTTGTAGTATTTGGACGATATCTCAGTGCATGAATCGAATTTTAACGTCGAACAAGTGCCAAAATTCAAGTCCCACACCCCTCTATTTATACTGAAAATTTGACCCCCTCGCGTGACGCGAGGGGTCATGCTGGGGGCGTCGCGTGGCGCGAGGGGTCACAATCTATTATAGAGTAGCCACATCCCTAACTAGCTTAGCTGAGTTGACGGAATGTTCAATTTCGATTTTGAGAGCAATTTATGTGGATAATCGTCAATAGGGAATACCCCCCCCCCCCCCTTGAGTTTTAGGGGCCCTGATCCTGATTCTGATTGTTCTGAAAATTTTAGGGTTTATGCAGAATTACTTGGGGGTCTCAATTAGGGTTTCCTATTGGACTAAATATAATAAGAAATAATAGTTTTGGTGAGAGTTATTACATCCTCCCCACCTTAATAAAATCTCGTCCTCGAGATTTCACTGGAACAAGTAGGGGTACTTTCGCTTCATTTTTTATTCCAGCTCCCAAGTGTATTCAGGTCCTCTCTTTGAATCCCACCTGACTTTGACTAGAACTAGTCGCTTGTGCTTGAGAAACTTGATCTTTCGGTCTTCTATTTGTAGTGGTTTCTCTACAAATTTTAACTTCTCATTTACCTCTATATCTTGAAGAGGTACCACCAGGGATTCGTCAGATAAACATTTCTTGAGATTGGATACATGAAACACATCATGTACTCCTGCTAGCTCTTCTGGTAGTTGTAAGCGATAGGCAACTGGTCCTATACGTTGGAAAATACCTGCATTTAGCCTTTTGGAAAATACGTCAGTTTACACTGGTAAATACATTCAACTGACTCATTTTGGAAAAAGGAGTTTTTAAATTGTTTTGAATGCACGTGGCACAAAATATCTTGACACATTGATTAGAATGCACAGAGGCAAAATTAATCTTCTTAACTTGGGAGAATTATTTAATATTATAATCTTGAGAACGATTTACATGTTACTTATGCGTTCAGTAGCCCGGAACGTATCCGGGTTAAAGATCAATAGACACACCACAATAATGAGTTATACACCGACAGGTGTACGCCTACACCCCGTGCTCAGGTCGTGGCCATCTCGTAAGATAATGCCGAGGATATCCGGGACATGGTCATTAACCCCCCAAAGGCTTTAAAGTAAACAAATCTGTTTAAAACGAGCCGATCAAATTATTCAATTAACCACCCAATGATGGAAGATTTGATGCCCGATCAAGCGGTACGCTATGTACCGTAACCCAAGCCCGTATAGGGAAAATAAGTTAAAAGTATTTACCTGAGCTAAATATATATTCAATCCCAGCCGTATATCAAATCCGCAAGTACAGATAGCTTTTACTGGGCTCCTAATCTGGAACGAAGGTTTTTAATAACCTATTAGAATCCTAACGGGTCTTTAGTTAAGCTTAAGCTTAGACCGGCTAGTTTCAAGGATACGGTTCGTACGCACGATTAAGCGAAGACCGGATAGAATATGATTTAGACCCGACAAGTTCAGAGACTTGTTTAATATGGGTCCTTCATCCACATTCTGGATTTTGAGGTTAAACCGATGAGGTTTGACCCGTTTCGGCTAATTTATGTAAACTTGTTACATAAGTCGAACCGAACGCGAAATAAGCGTAACGGGTATCCGTAAGAGCCATATACAGGTTTCCTAAGTTAATATGCTTCAAATATGTTGTAACATCAGTAGGATGTCTTTCGTTATGCCCCGAACTAATTTAAATACAAACTATGCCCCGTAGGGGTAGTTTGGTCATTTTAAAGTTTGTAAAAGTGTTTATATGTTCAACTGAGTTACAGGTCTGATGTAAACAGCAAGCATACTCATTTTGATGTGTTATAACAGTAGGCTAAGGCATATATGTGAAATTTATCATATTTAACCAAACTATGCCCCGTAGGGGTATTTTGGTAATTTCACATAAGCCGAAAAGTTCAAAAACGAAGTCTGAGTTTATCAACCTTTGCTTACTGTTAAATTATCATAATTTGCCTCATATATCAGTAGGTATCGACCCGGGTATGTCCAATATGATTCTAAGACATACTATGCGCTAAAAACGCTAATTATGGCGATTAAAGGCCATTTCCGGGTTCTATACCTAAATCTGATATTTTTATATTTCCAGAAGGCTTAATATAATTTATTTATCATAACTAATCAGTAGCAAAAGGTTTGGAATCGTTTAGATGTGTAAAACTCATTTTATGGCCCGTAAGGGCAAAACCGACAATTACCGGATTAAGCCTACGACTACTAGTTATGCTCGACCTAAAATTAATTAAAAATCTTTAAAAATCCCAAAATAATATATAAAATCATTGGGTAAAAGATTTGATATCAAAAAGTATGTTTAACTAGTCTTTACGCTAATTACGCCATGTTGTTAACATAAAGCCTTAATTTAGCGACAATGAGCATAACTCTTAATCTACAAGTCAAACTGATGTCAAACTTTGCAAACAAGTCTTTATATCAGTAACTAAGGTTTCTACACTTTTACATTTTCATAAATCATGATTTATGGTAATAAGGGCATAACGGTCAACGTATGAGCAATTAACGGAAATTTGCATATTAATTGGATAACTAGTGAACCAAGGTGTATGATCACAGAGGGTTGTTCTAACATGTATCCTAATCCAATTTAAGCTCTGAGGCATTTCTAAAATATGCCCAAACGGGTCAGAACTGAAAGTCAACGTGAAAGTCAAACTATGTGACTTTCGGTTCCGAACCGGGTCTAAACAGGAAATAGTCGGGTTGAACAGGTTTGAACATGTTATTACACTAATTACTAAGTTATAACAATAATCAAACAGGTTATATGTGATCTAGATAGCTAATTATGCATAAAAGACATTTTAAGCATTATGTTGACTTTTTAAGTAAAGGTTTGACCCGACATTTAACCTGCTTAGGATGGTGATCAGGGGAAACCCTTTTGGGGTTTTATTACCCACATAAATACCATTCTAAAACTACTTTTAATTCGAGATAAGACTGAGTCATTAGTGACTAATCTCGAAGTCAAACCGTAATTACGACGGTTTGACTTTTAGCTAAATAACTAAGCTAAACACAACCAAATAAGAACTAGTAGACTTACAATAGTCCAATGCACGAATTATGATCAGAAGGGAGAGTTCCTATGCTCCAGGATGCTCCAAAGATCAAATGCAAGTGTGAAGAATGTGGTTGCATCAAGTGGCCTTATATAGTGCTTGGATCCACCACAAGAGCTTGACAAACAAGTCTAGGATCATCCACAACCATCCAACATGTGTCACTAAGGCTTAGGGGTTGTTTTAGGGGCCAAGTGATGTGAAAAATCGAGTTGGAATCGCTCACAAACGAATTGGCAGACCAGTCCCCAAAGAAATCGGAGCTGGCTGTTCAGCAAAGGCAGTCGCGTAGCGCGACTGCATGAACCTTAGGTCTCGCGCTACGCGAGCGTGCCAGACCAGAAAACACAAACTTTTCAGAATTTGCAGTTTCAGTCCCTGGCTCTTCAAACTTTGTAAAGACACTTGTTTCTTGCACTTTGAGCCCTCGTAATTGACGTATAAGGGCCTCAAGACTTTTACCTACTTTGATTAGTCCTCGGTTAACTTTATTGTTACCCGAAAAGGCCTAATTTTCAATGTTGACGCTTTAACCCCTCGCACACGAATTTGATCACAACTTGCTCATAAGTTAACGAAACTTTATGAAATTTTAATCGTGCTTTCTAGTGAGCAAAATTTATATTTACAAAGCTTCGGGTTTTTCAAAAGGTCACTCAGAGGTATATCTTTAACATGTTGACACATTTAACCCCTGTAGTTTGTAATCTCTCACTTTTAGCTTCGTACGATCCATGATTTATTCGTCTGAAGGTATGAGCATCATGTAGGGTTAATGTACATTATAATTATTCACAGTTGACACTTAGAATACGTATATTCACATACTTTCCACGTTTGTCAACTTTAGTCCTTCTATAATATTTCTTTCACACGTTTAAACATTTGACACGTGTCTACACATTATAGGACGTGAATTTTCGAGGTGTTACATCCTCACCCCCTTAAAATAAATCTCAACCCGAGATTTACTGAAATAAGTAAGGGTACTTTTCTTTCATCGTGGATTCAACCTCCCACGTGAATTCGGGACCTCTTCTGGCATCCCATTTGACCTTTACAATAGGTACATGCTTTCTTCGAAGCTTCTTTACCCGTCGATCCTCAATCGACAAGGGTTTTTCCACAAACTTCAAGCTCTCATCTATATGCACATCTGTATACGGTATAACTAGTGATTCATCAGCGAAGCACTTCTTCAAATTGCAGATGTGAAACACATTGTGAATTCCACTGAGCTCTTCAGGTAAGTTTAACTTATAGGCAACTGACCCGACTCGTTCGATAACCTCGAAAGGTCCTATGTATCTCGGACTTAGCTTGCCTTTCTTACCAAACCGCATCACCCCCTTCCAGGGTGACACCTTAAGTAGGACTTTGTCACCTATTTCGAAGTAAAAATCCTTACGCTTAGGATCAGCGTAACTCTTCAGCCTATCCCGGGCAGCTTTGAGACGGTCGCGAATCTGGACAATCTTGTCCGTTGTTTCGAACACTATCTCTGGTCCTGATAACTGGACATCTCCAACTTCCGCCTAACAATTAGGCGATCTACACTTTCTACCGTATAACGCCTCAAAAGGCGCAGCCTTAATGCTGGTATGGTAGCTACTGTTGTAGGAGAATTCGATTAACGGTAGGTTCTTATCCTAACTACCACCCAAATCGATCGCACATGCAAGTAGCATGTCTTCTAACGTTTGAATAGTACGCTCACTCTGACCGTCAGTCTGAGGATGGTAGGCCGTACTAAAATTCAACGTGTGCCCAAAGATTGTTGGAAATTCTTCCTAAAATGTGACGTGTATCTAGTATCTCTATCAGAGATAATAGCTACAGGTATGCCATGTAAGGCTACAATCTTATCTACGTATAACTGGGCTAACATATCGGAGCTATAAGTCTCCTTGATGGGTAGGAAATGTGCTGACTTAGTCAGTCAGTCAACTATAACTCATATCGTATCATTTCCTTTCCTTGTCTTGGGTAACTTGGTAATAAAATCCATAGTTACTATTTCCCACTTCCACGTAGGAAGTTTAGGCTGTCATAGCAAGCCTGACGGCTTTTGATGCTCAGCTTTGACTTGCGCACATGTCAAGCATTTAGCTACATAGGTGGCTACAGACTTTTCAAGCCTACCCACCAAAATTTGCCCTTAGATCCTGGGTAGCTGATGGCAATTTCTTAATCGTTGCCTAATTAGGGTTGCGGCATGTAATACGTAAGTAATATGAACCGTCTTTCTTATTTAACAATATAAAACCCTCAGAAGATTGAGTCAGGCTATTTGTGCCTATGACTTAAAACCTACTAAATCCAGGTTTCGATTTTTTTTTTTATAATCAATATGGAGTTTTCATAATACTCCAGCCCACAGCGGGACATTAATCTTGGTTCTACCTGACTTCCAGGAGGTAAGCAGGGCAAACTTAAGATAAGATAATTAAGATACAAGGAGGCTACAGAGATTTTCCATATCTCAGGCTCCAGTTCATCCATCATTATTCGTGTCAAATGAGTGACATCTTTATGTTATAAGTCCACGAATTTCTTAATCGGGAATATTTACTTGAAGAAAAAAAAATTCCATTTTTTGGATATCTTCTTTGAATACTACTAGTCGACTTTAGTACAATATGATCATTGGGATATCTCAGGGGTTCCATGTATTAAACCTCCATGCTGATCAGACATGGAAATAATCTATGGGACACACTAGGATACGCCAATCCTCATATGACACTTTTATCAAACATAGTTTGGCATTCGCAGGCGATAGAAAACAATGTGAAAATAATTAAAATAACATATGTTGTCGTACTCTATACAAGGAAAGAGTGCTCTTAGATTTTCGGAAAGATTCCTTGCCGATTTATAAGGATCGGTTACTATGGTTTCCTTGGTAGTTATACCTTGTGGATGATAAAAAAAAAATTGCTAAGTTAATGGTTCATGAAGATTTATTATTGCCTGTAAAAAAAAAACAGGACACTTAGCAGAAATTATCATTGATAAATGATAAGGAAGTTTATTGTAAGAGTGCTTATATTAAATCGATAATGGAAGTTTCACAAACTAGGCACCTAGCTCAGTTGGCTAGGCGCGCGAAAGGGTGCGGCCGGCCTAGACCCAGGTTCGATTCCGGGGACGGCCAGTTCCACCATTTTTTTTTTATGTTTAATATTTATTAATCGTACGGATACGTGTAATTACGAGGGTTGTCTCATAAGGAGTCTTGATAATTAATTGCTCCTTATCACCCACAATATGGGCTTGATTTATAAGACAACCAATCGATTTTTATCACTTTATTGAGTCCTTATATTTAACGGAACTAGGACATCAAAAATGATTCCTTATGGATATAAAACATCCATCTAATAATGCTGAAGTAGTCTCAGAGGTATACAGGCTTCTTACTGAACTTTCGTTGCTTTTTATTAAGCCTGTACTTGCTCTCTTTCTCAGATTTCTGGAAGTTATTCTCCTTCTTTTGGTCCATCCTTCATATACGAAGTGTGAACAAAATCTCCTCATGAGCAATATAAACATGGTTTTTAATGAGATTTAGAGCGAGCAGAATTCGGCTCTTTGGATTGTCTCATGACCTTTCTATGGTCCTTCCATCTGCTGCGTCAACCACAGCCTGAAGATTAACTCCATTAATATTGAGGTTTACGTTTGTAGTTTTATTAACTTTCGTCGCCTTAATAGCGTTGCGACTGTCGTCTACCTCATCCGAGTTTTCCATACTCGAAACTTGGTACCAGTCACCAAGATTTAACCTTTATCAGTCATCATCCTGATGACCTGACTTAGATTAGCCACGGCATTCATAAACCGTATGGGCTATTCTGTTCCGAACATTCATAGTGAATGTTATTTTGAATGTATTTCCATTATACTTAACCTAGGTCACAACTGGACCATCAATGGCATTCAAAGCTTGGAGCGAGTCCAATACTTGCTTGACAGGGGACCATAATGTCACAACTGTCCTTGTCACAAGTACAATTATAAATAGCTCAAAGGCTAGCCTTTCATGACTTCGGTTATATATTTTTATACATATATGGCATAGAAGCCTGTCACGAGGGACGTAGAAAATATGGCATAAAGCATAGTCATGAAGGACATAAATGATTATACGGCACGAAGGCCTTGTCACAAAGGACATTTAGATATGGCACAAACGGCCTTGTTATAAGGACATTCATCAAATCTTGTACAAAGGCATGTCTCCAGGAATGTTAACTTGTTACGAATGACCAATTATAGCACATAGGCTTGTCATGAATGACTTTAAAACACAACTTGATGGTCTATCACCAAGGACCTTAATTTGTAAGCCGCAATCTTATTAGATTAGGGCTTCAAGGTTTGAACGTGGTTCTTCACCTTTGGACAGGGAGCCATAGACTACAACTGTCATCGTCTTGAAAGACGATTCTTTTGGCAGAAAAATATGCCAAGCAACATCACTAATGGATGTTTATATATAACCATCGTATCTAATGATATTAGTCATGATCACATCGATCATATTGACTATTAGGTTTGGGTATAATCACACCATTTTGAACAGGGGATCATAAAGATCACTACTATCTTTGTCTTACCGACTCTAGAATAAAGTATAGCCCGTAGGCATTTCATCACGAGGGATGTTAATATTATGATCAGCATACTGAGGATACTAGTCAGGATCGCACTGATAGTATAGACTATGGGAATTGAGTATAGCTCACCCCCTTGGCAAAGAATCACAAAAGCTTTATAATTGCCTTGTCTCAGTTGGACGATCTAATTATAGCCCTTAGGCAAAACATCATTACGGATGTTTAAAATTTTTAATCATCGTATTGATGATTTTTGTCATGATCGTATTGATCATATGAACTATTAAGCTTGAGCATAGCTCACCACCTTGGACAGGGAATCTTAAAGATCACGATGTCTTTGTCACACATGGACAGTATAATTTGGCCCCTCGGCGAAAACATCACTCATGGATGTTTATAATTAGTTCGTCCTATTAGATGCTATAAGTCATGATTGCATTAATCATATTGACTATTTGGCTTGAGCATAGCTCACCACCTTAGACAAGGAATCATAACGATAACAATGTCAATGTCTCAAATGGACAATATATCATAGCCCGTAGGCAAGACATCCCTAAAGGATGTTAAATAATATGATCATCATATTAGATGATATTAATCATGATCGCATTGATCATATAGACTATTATGTTTGGACATAGTCCAACATTTTAGACAGGAGGTCAAAGACCACCACTGTCGTTGTCTTATCGGACAACAAGTTTAGTCCGTAGGTGCTTCATCACTAATGGATGTTTATAATATGATCATCTCATAGGATGGTATAAGCCATGATTCCTAGATCACTAGTCTAGATTTGAGAATTGGAAGAATCCAATATAAGGATGTCTGTTGTGATTTTCTCGAATCACATTTGTCAAGAGTGCTAACACATTCCTAGGTGTTAACAAGGATGTGAATCCCTTGAGTAGGTTTCACCATCTTGGCCGCGTAGGCTAGGTTTCACCTTTAAGATTCCCTTCAATTGCATACTGACAGAGAAGGAAGGATATTTATTTTTTTTTCCAGGATTTTTATCATAAATCCTAATTCATAAGTTAATAATAGCACCAATGGCCTAGTCGCGTAGACAAGTTAAATTTATAAGCCATGATTTCAGAGAATCGTGGCCTTAAGGTTTGAATCAAAGTTCATTACCTTTTCTTGACAGGGAGCTGTAGGCTACCACTGTCTTTAGTCTCAGAGGACATTAACTATAGCCCGTAGGCACTTCCCTTATAAGAGATGTTTATTACTGGATTGCCCCCTTAGGGAAATTCATTAACCATGGTAAACAGAGACCATATATGGTTAATTTATTAATCATATTTATTTAGGATTTCTTTTATAATTTATCCTAATTATAAAACATTAACAGTTTTATTAGTGGCACCCAATGGCCTGGTCACATGGACATTTATAAATTATAAGCTTATGATTTCAGAGAATCAAAGCAATAATAACAGTTTTATTTTATAGCACAAAAGGCCTAGTCACAAGGACAAATTTTTAAATTATAAGCCATGATTTCAGAGAATCAAGGTCTTTAAGTATATTAGCACAACTGGCTTAGTCACATGGACATATATAATTTATAAGCTATGATTTCAGAGAATCAAAGTATGAAAGTATATTGGCACAATAGGCCTAGTCACGTAGACAATTATAAATTATATGCTAGGATTTCAGAGAATCAAGCATTTGAGGTTTGAACCTAGTTCATTACCTTTATCTGACAGGGAGTCATAGCTACCACTGTATTTTGGCTCATGTAGAAATGAGCAAGGCCCGTAGGCACTATATTACCACGTATGGTTAAAATATGATCATCTTAATTGATGACATAAACCCAGGATTCAGGGATCATTAAACTGGGTTAGGAATCTTTTGAAGGATCCTATATAAAAATGACGTGTGTGATTTTAATTGAATCATATCTGCCAGGAGTGTTAACATGTTTTAAGATGTTAACAGGGAATTGAATCTTTTTAAACAGGTCTTACCATCTTGGCCCGGTCTTATAATTGACCCAAGGCTAGGTTTCACATTTAAGATTCTTAATTAATGATTTGAATCTTTTTAACAGGTCTTACCATATTGGCCCGGTCTTATAATTGACCCTAGGCTAGGTCTTGCCCTTTTAGATTTTGTCATTTTATTATAATGGTAGATCTTGCAAAAAGGAAATATTATTTTTTTTTCCATTTATTTAATATTTCTTATTTAGAATGAAAGTTTAAGCTTAATCATTCCATTATATAAAAATAAAAGTATAAAGTTGCCCTAAGCGAGACTTAAAAGGAATAATGTCGTCCTCGAAGGGACTGAAAAGGTAAATATGTCCTTATAAGGACTATTGAGGAAACGATCTTCAGCAAAGGAGTTTCTTCTTCATTCAATTCTTGAAGGCTTTCTCCTTGGTCGCACGTTTCATCCTGGTCGCGGTACGAAGCTCAGCATTTCAAGGCTCCAGATGTGGAGAATTCTCATTACAGCTTCTTCGCTTGGCGACGTATCCAATATATAAAAATTTGGAAGCAAAACTTCAAGATTAGGATTGAGAATATTCCTAAGTTAAGTCTAGACTCAGAAGTTTAGAATTGTGCAATTGTGTAACTGAGATTAAACACTAAGGCTAGTGTTTAATTCACTCAGTGTTGGCTCTGATACCAACCTGTCACACCCCTATTTCCACGTGTCACCGGTGGGCCCGGTGGGGAGTATCGTGACGTCATGGTTGGCAACATAATAGTCAAACAACACAATATTAATATGCACAGCGGAAGCAATTGAAAATATATAATTCAACCGAATTTATTATTGTAATATCAACTATCACAATATTCGGAAGTTTATCCACAGAAGGATCGTACATAAAATGGAACAATAGTTCAACAGACTTTTAGGCATCTTAAGCTTGCGAGACTTCTATTGATGCTAAGGAGGATTATCCAGCCAAGTTCGTATAGTACCTGCATTTAGCCTTTTGGAAAATACGTCAGTTTACACTGGTAAATACATTCAACTGACTCATTTTGGAAAAAGGAGTTTTTAAATTGTTTTGAATGCACGTGGCACAAAATATCTTGACACATTGATTAGAATGCACAGAGGCAAAATTAATCTTCTTAACTTGGGAGAATTATTTAATATTATAATCTTGAGAACGATTTACATGTTACTTATGCGTTCAGTAGCCCGGAACGTATCCGGGTTAAAGATCAATAGACACACCACAATAATGAGTTATACACCGACAGGTGTACGCCTACACCCCGTGCTCAGGTCGTGGCCATCTCGTAAGATAATGCCGAGGATATCCGGGACATGGTCATTAACCCCCCAAAGGATTTAAAGTAAACAAATCTGTTTAAAACGAGCCGATCAAATTATTCAATTAACCACCCAATGATGGAAGATTTGATGCCCGATCAAGCGGTACGCTATGTACCGTAACCCAAGCCCGTATAGGGAAAATAAGTTAAAAGTATTTACCTGAGCTAAATATATATTCAATCCCAGCCGTATATCAAATCCGCAAGTACAGATAGCTTTTACTGGGCTCCTAATCTGGAACGAAGGTTTTTAATAACCTATTAGAATCCTAACGGGTCTTTAGTTAAGCTTAAGCTTAGACCGGCTAGTTTCAAGGATACGGTTCGTACGCACGATTAAGCGAAGACCGGATAGAATATGATTTAGACCCGACAAGTTCAGAGACTTGTTTAATATGGGTCCTTCATCCACATTCTGGATTTTGAGGTTAAACCGATGAGGTTTGACCCGTTTCGGCTAATTTATGTAAACTTGTTACATAAGTCGAACCGAACGCGAAATAAGCGTAACGGGTATCCGTAAGAGCCATATACAGGTTTCCTAAGTTAATATGCTTCAAATATGTTGTAACATCAGTAGGATGTCTTTCGTTATGCCCCGAACTAATTTAAATACAAACTATGCCCCGTAGGGGTAGTTTGGTCATTTTAAAGTTTGTAAAAGTGTTTATATGTTCAACTGAGTTACAGGTCTGATGTAAACAGCAAGCATACTCATTTTGATGTGTTATAACAGTAGGCTAAGGCATATATGTGAAATTTATCATATTTAACCAAACTATGCCCCGTAGGGGTATTTTGGTAATTTCACATAAGCCGAAAAGTTCAAAAACGAAGTCTGAGTTTATCAACCTTTGCTTACTGTTAAATTATCATAATTTGCCTCATATATCAGTAGGTATCGACCCGGGTATGTCCAATATGATTCTAAGACATACTATGCGCTAAAAACGCTAATTATGGCGATTAAAGGCCATTTCCGGGTTCTATACCTAAATCTGATATTTTTATATTTCCAGAAGGCTTAATATAATTTATTTATCATAACTAATCAGTAGCAAAAGGTTTGGAATCGTTTAGATGTGTAAAACTCATTTTATGGCCCGTAAGGGCAAAACCGACAATTACCGGATTAAGCCTACGACTACTAGTTATGCTCGACCTAAAATTAATTAAAAATCTTTAAAAATCCCAAAATAATATATAACATCAGTGGGTAAAAGATTTGATATCAAAAAGTATGTTTAACTAGGCTTTACGCTAATTACGCCATGTTGTTAACATAAAGCCTTAATTTAGCGACAATGAGCATAACTCTTAATCTACAAGTCAAACTGATGTCAAACTTTGCAAACAAGTCTTTATATCAGTAACTAAGGTTTCTACACTTTTACATTTTCATAAATCATGATTTATGGTAATAAGGGCATAACGGTCAACGTATGAGCAATTAACGGAAATTTGCATATTAATTGGATAACTAGTGAACCAAGGTGTATGATCACAGAGGGTTGTTCTAACATGTATCCTAATCCAATTTAAGCTCTGAGGCATTTCTAAAATATGCCCAAACGGGTCAGAACTGAAAGTCAACGTGAAAGTCAAACTATGTGACTTTCGGTTCCGAACCGGGTCTAAACAGGAAATAGTCGGGTTGAACAGGTTTGAACATGTTATTACACTAATTACTAAGTTATAACAATAATCAAACAGGTTATATGTGATCTAGATAGCTAAATATGCATAAAAGACATTTTAAGCATTATGTTGACTTTTTAAGTAAAGGTTTGACCCGACATTTAACCTGCTTAGGATGGTGATCATGGGAAACCCTTTTGGGGTTTTATTACCCACATAAATACCATTCTAAAACTACTTTTAATTCGAGATAAGACTGAGTCATTAGTGACTAATCTCGAAGTCAAACCGTAATTACGACGGTTTGACTTTTAGCTAAATAACTAAGCTAAACACAACCAAATAAGAACTAGTAGACTTACAATAGTCCAATGCACGAATTATGATCAGAAGGGAGAGTTCCTATGCTCCAGGATGCTCCAAAGATCAAATGCAAGTGTGAAGAATGTGGTTGCATCAAGTGGCCTTATATAGTGCTTGGATCCACCACAAGAGCTTGACAAACAAGTCTAGGATCATCCACAACCATCCAACATGTGTCACTAAGGCTTAGGGGTTGTTTTAGGGGCCAAGTGATGTGAAAAATCGAGTTGGAATCGCTCACAAACGAATTGGCAGACCAGTCCCCAAAGAAATCGGAGCTGGCTGTTCAGCAAAGGCAGTCGCGTAGCGCGACTGCATGAGCCTTAGGTCTCGCGCTACGCGAGCGTGCCAGACCAGAAAACACAAATTTTTCAGAATTTGCAGTTTCAGTCCCTGGCTCTTCAAACTTTGTAAAGACACTTGTTTCTTGCACTTTGAGCCCTCGTAATTGACGTATAAGGGCCTCAAGACTTTTACCTACTTTGATTAGTCCTCGGTTAACTTTATTGTTACCCGAAAAGGCCTAATTTTCAATGTTGACGCTTTAACCCCTCGCACACGAATTTGATCACAACTTGCTCATACGTTAACGAAACTTTATGAAATTTTAATCGTGCTTTCTAGTGAGCAAAATTTATATTTACAAAGCTTCGGGTTTTTCAAAAGGTCACTCAGAGGTATATCTTTAACATGTTGACACATTTAACCCCTTAGTTTGTAATCTCTCACTTTTAGCTTCGTACGATCCATGATTTATTCGTCCGAAGGTATGAGCATCATGTAGGGTTAATGTACATTATAATTATTCACAGTTGACACTTAGAATACGTATATTCACATACTTTCCACGTTTGTCAACTTTAGTCCTTCTATAATATTTCTTTCACACGTTTAAACATTTGACACGTGTCTACACATTATAGGACGTGAATTTTCGAGGTGTTACAAAAGGCAGGTGATCGTCCTAGTTTCCACCAAAATCTATCACACATGCTCGGAGCATGTCTTCCAGGGTTTGTATCGTCCTCTCACTTTGTCCGTCTGTTTGAGGATGATATGCCGTACTTAAATTTAGTCGGGTTCCCATTGCTTCCTGGAAACTTTTCCAGAAATGGGAAGTGAAACGACTATCCCTATCCGATACAATGGAGAGTGGAACTCCATGTAAGGATACTACTTCGTCTACATACATCTTGGCTAACATTTCCATGCTAAAGGTTTCCTTCATGGGTAGAAAGTGAGCTGATTTGGTTAATCGATCCACAATTACCCAAATTGCATCATTACCTTTTCTGGTTTTGGGTAACTTAGTATTTTACACCCTAATTTGTAAATGACAAAAGTCGCATCGGAAATTCGTACCATAAAAATTTCTTTCGTTACAACACCTCTTGACGTACTTAAATTCATTTTCATAGTTAATTCTTTCTCAATAAATACATTTAGTGAACTTAGTTACAATAAGAAAACATAACTTAGCTTCTCTCAATTACGTACTCAATCACTCCCGTACAATCTATCTTTTGACTCGATCTTTGATCACTCCACTTTAATATAATAATCTGGCTCGAACAACCTGCACTCACCAAACACATACAAGTCATTAATATGTTATCAATATAAACTATACTTATCCTTGAACTATTTCCGTTCCGTTATTCCTTTGCATTAATCGTTTCCTCTGGGTACCTCACCTCTGGTGAGTCTTCGATACAGTACCTGCATTACACCTAAAACTCCCGGTACCCGAATAACAACATAAAAACTTAATCATACTGAATGATTTACATACATACTTAAACTTCATACATATTATCCACATAGGTACATGTGTACACACATGCATACCAATCTACATGCATACCTACACATGAATACATTTACATCGTTATATACGTATCTACATATACACATACCTACATCACTACGTGCACTCATGACATTATACATCCATACATACATATATTCCTACTTGCAACATACCAAACTCATACACGCCTACTCACATACCAACCTTCATATGTCCGCGTATTCTTGCTCACATACTTATAAACATACCCAACTCATACTTGCCTACTCATACACGTCTTCATATATCCGCGTGTACTTACTCACCCACTTATAATCTTACAAACGTTCGCGCATACATGCTTACATACACTACTACATACGTGTATAGATGCATACAAACATACATACTTGCCTATCTATATAAGTGCATACGTTTATGCTCATAAAAACGTAAGTTAAATTAGTCATGCGCAACTTAAAACGCATTTAAATGAGTTCCCAAGACAAAACGGAGCAAACGAACAATTTTCGCCAAACAAGGGGGCCTCGCGTGACGCCAAGGGCCTTGGCGTCACGCCAAGCCCCTGTTTTCACAGAAAAGTTGCAGCTAACTGCTGCATATTCCCAGCACGATCTGGTTTTACGGAAACGAGCATAACTTCCTCGTTTTTGATCCGTTTTACCCGATTCTTTTTCCTACGTGATCGTAATTTAATTCTCCATCACATGGAGTGAAAATCCAATATTTAGACTACCGAAATTTATAACTTTTAAGCCTTCGGCTTATTACCCTTTTTCCATATTTTGACCCGTTCATGCATTTACCCTCATAACTTGTTTGTTTGACCTTAACTTCATATGAATTTATAATTTCAAGGTCATTTGTCATAAAAGATTCATTCCCGAATACCTTACATCTTATTCCACCTGTTTGCGCTCAAAAGCTTATTTTGACCCGTTAAGGGTAATTGCGCATTAAAACGTTTCTGACTTACAAAACCCTACTCCTCACTTTCATACTTAACCAAAACATTACACTAATCGAATAGCTTGTTTCTAAACTACTTTTAAGATCGTTTGCCCAAAATACCCATCAAGGGCATTTTGGTCAACTTTAATCCCATCCTTTACGATGAAAGACTACGACACATATTTGACCTCAACCATCATGTTTAGTTAATTAAAACACCATATTACTTAATCGAACTAAGAAGTGATTACAGAAATCACTTACCTTATGCGTCCGTGCTCGTATCCAATCCTTGCCTCTTCTTGACCCGTTAACACCTCATGCTTGAGCCCGTCTCGACGTGATTCCTATACTTTCATTTCATCGAAATCATGCTCTTATTAACATACTCATTTGTACACGTTAACAATCATATCAATCGCATATTTCACCCTTAACTTTCATTAGTCATTTCTAACATACATAACTCATATAATTATATTCATATCCGTTTAAACTCATGTAATTCATCATATAATCACAAATAACGCATATTAGCATAACATGTACCATACGACCTCCTATAATCCTGCCTTTACGACAACGTGTCAATTCATGTTTCTTATACTTAGTTGACTGATGAAAGTCAACTATTAACCATATTTAACTATCGTCTTATCATCATATACCCGTAACATCATAATCGACTATACGGACGACACTATATACATCTTATCATACGCTTGGTGTGCGTACCACCTTTTAAGCATAACGTACAACTAATTCATGCATAAATCTTCTAAACTCATACATAACTCATCAAATCCTTCTCCTAATCAACACCTATCACTCACACATAAGCATCAAACATATCAAGACCACATTTCATTCAATTCATCTAACAACAACTCATCATACTCACAAAATACATCAATCTTTCAACAAGAATTGGACATAGGTGATGAGTCAAGTCATCTTCATCACCATAACTAATGGCTTTCACATCTAAACATCAAATTAGCACAAACCATTCATAATCCATGTTCTATATGATGATTATAACACATACTCATGCTCAATTCCACTTAAATTCATGGATTAGAACATAACCCACTTTACACATGATCACCAATCCTAGATTTAAGACATACCTTATGATCCCCTCGTGAAGGTGATCACTAATCCATGCTCGGTTATGGATTTAAGCTTCATCTTGCCTTTCGATTTGATGATCTTCTTGATTAGGGTTTGAGGAGCCCTCATGGAGCTCCTGGCTCCTTCTCGAACACACACGATGTGTGTGTTTATTTGTGTGTTGGTTTTTCTTTTAATTAGTAACCAAGTTTCATCTTATCCACTTTAACCCCTCGAGTTTACTTCTAACACATATTTGGCACTACTTTTCTCTTTTAATAGTTTTTACCATGTACTTAACTAGGTTAAATAGCCTAGTTATTTATTTCATAATATAACGCATAAGGACATATTTCGAATATATAACACTTGGATTTTGGGGCGTTACAAGTCTACCCACCTTATATGAGGTTTCGTCCCCGAAACCTTTCTTACCTTTATTTAACACTAGTTATCTCTTCTCTACGTCCCCTCGACTAGACCGCTAGCCCATCACCATGACTATCCTTCATTTTTTTTCAAGAACTCATCCCAGAGTTATTATTAATGCCACTTTCACTAAATAGTGCTTGCTGTTCATAGCTAGCGATTCATTCATCATTTTGTTTGCTTAAAACAATTCCAACTTCCCATTACTGACATTCTTTTATGTTTATTGCAATATTCATATCGTTTTCGTCGACTATACGATCTTACTTTGCAATTTATATATACTCATATATGCTTAACTCTAACCGGTACATCATAAAAATGGGTAACTATTCATTCTTGATTCATAAACTACTCAAATACCTGACTTCTTCCTAACAAATCCGTACTTTCCTTATCTTACATACATTCGTATGATCCGTTCTTAACGAATCTAATATCTTCATCTCATCTACTTAAATTACATTATCTACATGTACTGTATAACATTTAACTTTTGTTTTGTTACCACCACAAAACTACTATTACATAATCACACCTACGTGCTTAACTCTAACGTTAACCTTACTCTACGTTTTCTACAGTTACTTGTACCTTGCATACCTTTACGTTACCTTTAAATCATTTCGTTCATTTCACATTACTATTGCTTTCACTTCATGCATTACTTAGTTTACATATATACATGTGTCATACTAGTTCGTATCTATCCAACATGAGTTAAACATTTTACTAACCTCTTTTCATTTCACAAACCAACGATCCGTAACCCAGATCGATCATCTTCTCCTCGAGTACTAGCCGTAACAGGCCAGGTTTCATTCATTCGTGTAATGAGCTTCCGCTCGTGCACGTCCTTTCACCAATACGATTGGTTTCATCACATCAATAGTTCTAACATTATCATCAACAACATCGGCGGTTAGCATATGTCATTCAAACATTCATTACACTAGGTAATTACCCACCTATAACTCTTCTACAATTTCCTACGTACCTGCTATAACGTACCACACATTCTATTTCTTACATGCAATCCTTTTATTCTATTAATCATTTCGCCAACTGAAGTACACGCTTGTACTTCCTTCTATTCATGCTTACTTGCAAAGACCTTATTACATCGTTTCAATATTTCTTACCAACTTACCATTCCCGCCCCTACTTGAGTTATTGTTCGGGTCACAGCCCGTCATCATTCTGACTTCTAAGAGTCAATTACTAACACATCTAACACGTAACTTATACAGAACTTCATCTATTATACTATCACCTTTTACTTTATACTTATTTCTATGACCCGTTCGACTCAATCAAGGGTCAAACTGTCGACATCTTCTTATACAGATTAATTTCATCTTTTTATATTTTTAAACCCGTCTCACGGATTCCGACGCATCATTCATGCTTTTTCATTCATTGAATCCGCCTTACGGATTCAAACATTACATTCATGCCTTTCCGTACTTCTGTGTTTTGAATCCTTCTCGCGGATTCAAACATATCATCCATGCCTTTCATCCTTGAATCCGTCTTACGGATTCAAACATATCATCCATGCCTTTCATCCTTGAATCCGTTTCACGGATTCGAACATATCATCCATGCCTTTCATCCTTGAATCCGTCTCACGGATTCAAACATTGCATTCATACCTTTCATTCCCTGAATCCGTCTTACGGATTCAAACATATTATTCATATCTTGTTGATCTGCACTTAATCACGGATTCAACATTCATCATTCTTATCAGACATGTTTTTCATTATTACATAGTACTCTCAATTTCCCGAGAGTCTTACTTCCCATTTCACCCACACGTTTCTCGTGTACTGGCCAGGTACACGATCCACATAGTAGTTTCGTGCCTTCATGTAATTGTCACCTTATGTCCATAGACTTAGGTTTCGGCGCGTGTATCACTTTCAGTACTTCATTACTATATTATCCTTATCCTTAATTTAAAATTTTCCTTCCCTTAATGAGTTTTACTATTACATATACCCACATATCGAATTTACGTACCTGGATTCAAATTTGGCTTATTACCTCTTTGCCTGCCTTAGTATTCATCCTAGACTGCATTCACAAATCATCCTCTTCAAACACTTATGCTTACCTTGCACATACAAAACCGTCAGTTTCTTTATACATATACATAAGTACATACTTACATTAGCTTTTACCTTTGGATCTTGATCGAGTCTTAGATTGTACGGGTTTCTTATCTCAAGAGCACACAAGTTTGAGTTCAAGTACTTACCTTCTCGTACTTGATTCCCTCAAACCAGGGCTCTGATACCAACTTTTTACACCCTAATTTGTAAATGACAAAAGTCGCAGCGGAAATTCGTACCATAAAAATTTCTTTCGTTACAACACCTCTTGACGTACTTAAATTCATTTTCATAGTTAATTCTTTCTCAATAAATACATTTAGTGAACTTAGTTACAATAAGAAAACATAACTTAACTTCTCTCAATTACATACTCAATCACTCCCGTACAATCTATCTTTTGACTCGATCTTTGATCACTCCACTTTAATGTAATAATCTGGCTCGAACAACCTGCACTCACCAAACACATACAAGTCATTAATATGTTATCAATATAAACTATACTTATCCTTGAACTATTTCCGTTCCGTTATTCCTTTGCATTAATCGTTTCCTCTGGGTACCTCACCTCTGGTGAGTCTTCGATACAGTACCTGCATTACACCTAAAACTCCCGGTACCCAATGTGGTTTCAGGTATATTCACAATTAACTCAATTCCAACACGTGTATTGTTTGATACGGGTGCGAATAAATCCTTCATTTCACATGGATTTATTCGACATCCTTCATTTGTATTGACGAAATTACCTGTGCCCTTAGAAGTTGAAATAGGAGACAACAAAAGTTTTATAGTTTGTGATGTTTGTCAAGGCTGCAAATTAAGCATCGACGATGAGGAATACTTGATAGACCTAATCCCGATGTCAATGGGGGAATTTCAAGTAGTCGTTGGGATGGATTGGCTATCTCAACACCATGCAAAAGTCGTGTGTTTTCGTAAAGAGATAAAATTAACATCTCCGAGCGGGAAACACGTCACCATTTATGGCGAAAAAGGAGGTAACCCCATAGTGTGCTCGATGTTGAAAGCTCACAAACTTATGAAGCGAGGATGTAAGGCATTCATGATATACGCAAATGAGCCCGAGAAAGAATCACGGAAGATTGAAGGTGTACCAGTAGTACGAGATTTTGAAGATGTGTTTCCGGAGGATTTACCGGGGATACCGCCTGAACGGGAAGTAGAGTTCGGGATTAAATTGATTTCGGGCGCAAAACCCGTAGCTAAAGCACCGTACCGACTCGCACCGTCGGAATTACAAGAGTTGATGTCCCAAATTCAAGACCTGCTTGACAAAGGATTTATAAGGCCGAGTGTGTCTCCTTGGGGCGCACCGGTACTGTTCGTGAGAAAGAAAGACGGGAGCATGCGGATGTGTATCGATTACCGAGAGTTAAACAAACTCACGGTAAAGAACCGATACCCGCTTCCGAGGATAGACGATTTAGTCGACCAATTACAAGGTGCGAATTGGTTTTCAAAAATTGACCTTAGATCGGGGTATCACCAACTAAAGGTCAAGGAAGAAGATGTGCCGAAAACGGCTTTCCGCACGAGATACGGACATTACGAATCCCTCGTAATGTCATTTGGGCTAACGAATGCACCCGCGGCTTTCATGGACCTCATGAACCGGGTTTACAAGCCAATGTTGGATAAGTCGGTCATCGTGTTTATCGATGATATTTTGGTGTATTCGAAAAGTGAAGCTGAACATGCACACCACTTACAAGAAGTGTTAGAGACACTTAGACGAGAAAAGCTGTATGCGAAATTCTCTAAGTGTGCCTTTTGGTTACGAGAGGTACAATTCCTTGGCCACGTCATAAGTGCCGACGGAGTATTGGAGTTCCCCGAAGAACCCTTCGGAAATTAGAAGCTTTTTGGGGCTTGCGGGATACTACAGAAGATTCATTCAAGATTTTTCTAAGATTGCGTCACCGCTAACAAAGCTAACCCAAAAGAAAGAAAAGTTTGTTTGGGGCGTCGAACAAGAAAGAGCGTTTCAAACGCTAAAAGAAAAGTTAACTCAAGCTCCGGTACTGACATTGCCGGACGGAGTCGAAGACATGGTGGTTTATTCGGCTGCTTCACTGTCGGGACTCGGGTGCATTTTAATGCAATGGGGCAAGGTTATAGCTTATGCCTCGAGACAATTGAAGATACACGAGAAGAAATATCCCACGCATGATCTTGAGTTGGATGCGGTGGTATTTGCATTAAAAATATGGAGGCACTACTTGTATGGGGTAAAGTGCACCATATTCACCGACCACAAGAGCTTGAAATACTTCTTCGATCAGAAGGAGTTAAATATGCGACAAAGGCGATGGCTAGAAACAGTGAAAGATTTTGACTGTGAAATACACTACCACCCTGGAAAGGCAAATGTGGTGGCGGATGCTTTGAGCAGAAAAGCGGACTATGTTCCAATAAGAGTAAGGTCGATGCAGCTCGTGGTGACCTCGGGTATACTTGAACGAATTCTAGAGGCGCAATTAGAAGCAGTGAAAGAAGAGAATTGGAAGAAAGAAAGAATAATCGGTTAGTTGAAAGATTTGTCAGATGGGAATAACGGGTTGAAGACTCGATCCGGAAGGATATGGGTTCCAAATACTTGTGGGGTGAAGTCGCTTTTACTTGATGAAGCTCATAAATCCCGATATTCAATTCATCCGGGTGCGACCAAAATGTACAATGATCTGAAACAAAATTATTGGTGGCCTGGAATAAAGAGGGGTGTGGCGAAGTATGTGGAAAAATGCTTGACATGTTTACAAGTCAAGGCGGAGCACCAGAAACCATACGGCAAACTCCAACCGTTAGAAATTCCGGTTTGGAAATGGGAACATATTACAATGGACCTATTAACCAAGTTGCCTAAGACGAATCGTGTTTCGATGCCATATGGGTAGTGGTGGATAGATTGACGAAAAGTGCTCACTTCATTCCGATCCGTGAGACTTATACGTTAGAAAAGATGTCAGAAGTTTACACTAATGAAATAATAGCACGTCATGGGGTACCGGTATCCATTGTGTCTGATAGGGATACCCGGTTTACTTCAAATTTCTGGCGAGATTTCCAAGAGCAAATGGGAACCAAATTGTTCATTAGCACTGCGTACCATCCTCAAACAGATGGATAGAGTGAAAGAACAATACAAACACTGGAGGACATGTTACGGGCGTGTATAATCGACTTTGGAGGAAGTTGGGATGTTCACCTACCGTTAGTCGAGTTTTCGTATAATAATAGCTACCAATCTAGTATTAAGATGGCACCATACGAAATGCTCTATGGTAGAAAGTGCCGAACCCCGGTATGTTGGGGTGAAATGGGTCCACGTGAACTCGCCCACCAAGATATAGTACGAGCCACGAATGAAAAGATCGATATAGTTCGGGCACACTTGAAAGCGGCACAAGACAGGCAAAAGGCGTATGCTGATAAAAGGAATAGGCCAATCGAATTCCAGGTTGGCGACATGGTCATGCTAAAAGTTTCCCCATGGAAGGGCGTTATTAGATTCAGAAAAAGGGGGAAGCTAAGCCCGAGGTTTATTGGGCCATTTAAAATCATCGGAAGGGTTGGCAAGGTAGCTTACCCCCTTGAGCTACCGGAGGAACTAAGTGGGATTCATGGCACGTTTCACGTGTCACAATTACGAAAGTGCCTAGCAGACGAAACAACCTATATCCATTACGATGATATCGAAGTGGATAATAGTCTGAATTATGCTGTGAGACCGGTGGAGATTTTAGACTGAAAGATCAAACACTTACGAAATAGACAAATTGACCAAGTCAAAATCAAATGGGAGCATAGGAAAGGTTCGGACACTACGTGGGAGTCCGAAGAGGAGATGCGACGTCTCCACCCAACATTATTTGGTACGTACTTCGGTTTCGGGGACGAAACCCTTTTTAAGGGGGGGGGGGGGTGGATTTACTAACTAGGAATTATAACCTAGTTAGTTAATAGTCTAGAAATAACTTATAGTAGGATTAAAAAGTAACCAAATTTCATGTTGATCAAAGTGGAGGGGTTTAAGTTGTTAAAATTGAAACTTGATTTTAATTAAACAAATAAAAAAAACAAACCAAACACCCCATTTTGGGGGTCTGGTCGATCAGAGCAAGCAGGGGGCGACACCCCCACTCACAAACCCTAAAATTCTACTTAAACTCTCAAATTGGAGGTGCAAATCTGGTCCAAACGAAAAATCCGAGCTTAGAATCGTGATCCTCATCGCAAGAGGATTATAAGGTATGTAAAATTTAATGAAAACTCTTAACTTGAAATTCTCATGAATTGGGAAAATCTGAAATTCTAGTTGCATGTTTGCCTTATGATGATTTAGGAACAACTATGGTGTTTAGGGACAAACCCTAGACAAATAGAAGTTGAAATCATAAGAAAATTTGGTGAATCCATGAACACCATTGTAGGTGATTAGTGGGTTATGTGTAATTTGATGAACACTAGGAAATAGATTGTGAATCTAGTGTAATTTGACCATTTTGAAGTGATTCAAGAAAATTTGAAGTTATCAATCATGTAAAAAGGTTGAATGATGTGAAATTTGGGCTAAATAATAAACTAGAGATTTGATGTTTAAACATGTAAAAAATTCTGCCCTTATAGTGTTTGTTGAAATGCCTCAAAGAAGGCTTGAAACTGAATTGTAAGTTAAAAACGCATAATTATGATGTATGACAAAATGTGCGTTATGTATGTGAAACAAAGAGTTCTAAACATAAAGTGATTGAACTCTATAGGAAAGGAAGCCGGGGCATCTAGCGGGCAAACCGGTGTGGACACACGTTTGAAGGGCTTGCTTTAAAGGTATGTAACTTGACCCGTTACATTAAGTAGATTTTGATAATTATATAATGCGTAATTGAATTTTTAGAATAAGAGTTGTTTTGAATTAAAGCGGTGATGTCGCTACATTGAATAATAGGTCAAAGTTGGTTGGAACTCGTTGGTAGTCGTCACAAAGGAGGATTCCTTAGACGAGCCAAACGGGTCGAATAATCAAGTGAGGCATGGTTGATGCTTCGGAATATGATGGATTGATCTTTGATATTGGTTAATAGATAACATATTAGAAATACGAAAATTTAATGTATTGGTACGCTAGAAAAGCGAAATCCGAGATTTGGGGTTGAGTGTAATGAACAAATCAAACGAAATATGGATTTCCAGGGACTACCGTAAGTTACGGTAGTACCGTAACTTACGGTAGAGGTCAGATGCTTACGGTGGTTTGCCCCTGTTTTACGGTAGACCAAAAGTTTCCAGGACCTACCGTAACTTACGGTGACACCGTAAGTTACGGTGGAACCAGAAAAACTTATATTTTATTATTCATAATTAGATGTTGGATCTCGTGTTTATATATACTATATAACAATGTCAAAACTAATGTTTTAACGGTTTTGACCATAGGTGACGAAGTGGATCTTACGGATGGCGGTCAAGCGAATGATGAAGAACCGAACACTACATTTTGAAGCTTCCGCAATGTTTTAAATCTTTAATAGACTTTGTGTATGGGTTGTAAACAATTGTTAAACAACTTTTGGTAACGTTTTAACTTAGTCGTTAGTTGACTAAGGTTAATGCTACTTATGAATCTCTTCAATGAAGGTTATGTTATTTAATCAATACTTTATTTGTAATGGTATAATCTATTATTAAAATCAAGAAAATTAGACGGGTGTTACACTTAATTAGGGTTTCTTATTGGACAATTAAAATAATAATTAAGACTTTTTGATAGGAGTTGTTACACCCATCAAGGGCATTTTGGTCAACTTTAATCCCATCCTTTACGACGAAAGACTATGACACATTTTTGACCTCAACCATCAAGTTTAGTTAATTAAAACACCATATTACTTAATCGAACTAAGAAGTGATTACAGAAATCACTTACCTTATGCGTCCGTGCTCGTATCTAATCCTTGCCTCTTCTTGACCCGTTAACACCTCATGCTTGAGCCCGATCCTTACCTTATGGTCCTACGTATCTTGGACTTAGCTTTCCTTTCTTACCGAATCTAACAACTCCTTTCCAAGGAGATACTTTTAATAGCATTTTGTCTCCAACTTGAAACTCCAACGACTTTCGTTTATTATCTGTATAACTCTTCTGGCGATCTCTAGCCGTCTTCAGCCTTTCCTTTGTGTCACAGTCGTAGTCACTTAGGATTTTCATCCATCTCCTGTGCCTCATGTTTAATTCTTTTTGCCCAAATATATATCTTAAATTCTTATGATCCGTATAGACAGTAAACTTACTTCCATACAGATAATGTCTCCAAATCTTAAGGGCAAAAATTATGGCTCTTAATTCTAAGTCATGAGTGGTATAGTTTTCTTCGTGCTTTTTCAATTGCCTTGATGCATACGCAATTACCTTTTTGCGTTGCATTAACACACATCCAAATCCTAGCTTTGAAGCATCACCATATACTTTAAAATCTTCTGTTCCTTCTGGTAAGACTAGGATTGGGGCATTTGTTAATTTATGCTTTAAGATCCTAAAGGCTTCTTCTTGTTTAGGTCCCCATTCAAACTTAACTGTTTTACAGGTTAGCTTAGTTAATGATATAGCTATCTTGGAAAAATCCTTAATAAACCGTTTATAGTATCCGGCTAAACCTACAAAACTCCTAATTTCCATTGCGGATTGCGGAACCTTCCATTTGGTAATTGCTGCTATCTTATCGGGATCTACGTGAATACCTTCATGATTCACCATATGACCTAGAAATTGCACTTCTGGCAGCCAAAATTCACACTTCGAGAATTTGGCGTAAAGCTTCTCTTTTCTTAACAAAGTTAAGAGTGCATGCAAATGCTGACAATGTTCTTTCTGACTTTTGAAATAAATAAGTATATCGTTGATGAAGACAATTACAAATTTATCCAAATATGGTTTACAGATCCTATTCATCATGTCCATGAATGCTGCAGGTGCATTCGTTAATCCGAAGGGCATGACTGTAAACTCGTAATGACCATACCTAGTTCTGAAAGTAGTTTTAGGTATGTCTTCCTCTTGTACTTTCAATTGATGATATCCGGAACGTAAGTCTATCTTAGAAAAATATCTAGCTCCTTGAAGTTGATCGAAAAGATCATCAATCCTAGGTAATGGGTATCGATTCTTAATTGTAACCTTATTCAATTCCCTATAATCAATACACATTCTCATCGAACCATCCTTTTTTCTTAACAACCAACACTGGTGCTCCTCACGGGGATAAACTAGGTTGTATGAAACCTTTACTTAATAATTCATCTAATTGCTTTTTCAGTTTTAATATTTCTGTGGTTGTTAACCGATAAGGTGCCTTGGCTATCGGTATAGTTCCTGGAATTAGATGAATCCTAAATTCTACTTCCCTATCTGGTGGTAACCCTGGTAACTCTTCTGGGAATACATCTGGGTATTCTGAAACTACAGAAATTTTCTTAAGTTCTTTATCTTTAGTATTAATGATTACTGAAATCATATA
>JARYGA010002061.1:0-48851 GCA_030545235.1 Helianthus tuberosus
TTTTTTTTTTTCCGAATTTCAAGGATACAAGTTGATTGATGTAAAACTTACCTTGAAACGGTGTTCCAAATGACGGAAACGGTGCTTCAATTCGGGTGTTTAAACTTCCAATTGATAAAATTTAAGCCGTTTGGAGCACCGTTTCGAGATAAGTTTTACATCAATCAACTTGTATCCTTTTCTAATCAAAAGCCCTAAAACATCGGTTCGAAATTGATAACAGCACAATGAACCTTAGCGTTTTCAAGGGTCGTCTACTGCAAAGAAATGGTTGTAATGAATAATCCATCCTTAAACTTGCTCACCATTAAATTTTGAGAAATCAAGCCGACCGTACGAACCAGCCATTGATCTTGGTGTCATGTACCCCTATCATTACCCAATTTGCTGTTAATCTCCGCCATTTGAGTAACTAGTGTTGTCATACTGGTCTGCAACAATCTGATAGCTTCAGAGTTCTGGTCTAAAATTGCTTGTTGCCCTTCAATTACTTTTGCGCTGTCCTGAGTTAACTTTTCCAATTTCTCCATTTCTTGGTGTCTCATCGGCATAAACAACCATCGTAGCCCTAATTTTCCCAATTTGATTATAGAAAAAACACGCAATTGTAGATTGCCGTAACCCTCAATTGAAACGAAAACGAAGAACAAAATTGATGAGTTCGAAGTGAAATTGATCGAAAGAGTGATCAATTTCGGTGAATTGAAATGAAGTCGAGTTGAAATTGATCGGAAGAGTGATCAATTTCAGTGAATTGAACGAAAGCTGATTGATCAATTTGAATGCGGAATTTGATGAATTAGGGTTTAAATTCAAGGGCGTTCAGAGAATCGAACAGCTCTGATACCAACGTTACAATAAGAAATTGAGAAGAATCATAAGAGGAACAAGAGTCAATTCATTATCGAGATAAGATCTTTACAACTGATTACAACAGCTTATAACGATCCGATTCCAATTCGTTACTCTCCTTTTTTCTAATAATAACCCTCTTAGAATACAACAATTACACATAAGACCCTGTACTTGTTTTGACATGTAACACCTAGAAAGTAGTTTTAATACATGTGTGGCTTCCATATACAATATCCCAAAAAAACTAACACCAACTTTCAACTTGCTCCTGTCAAGATTAATAGGATAACCTTATTGAAAATAAAGCATGCATTTTTTTTTTCTATAAACAAATAAGCATACATACCCGATAATAATATAATCTCACTCATAAAGGAGATAGGTTGCTCCCATAAGACTACACGGTGTAGGGCTCGTACCCTGCCTGTTGACCTCCGGCTAGGACCAACAAAACCGCCCCCTTGGGTCCGTCATCATCCGGAGAATGCCACCTGCAACGGGGCTCTTTTTTATATCTGTCACACACACATATGCATACACACACACACACACATATATATATATATAGGGTTGAGTTCATTTCAGAACTCTAAATAACTACAGAACTTTCAGAACTCCTAATAAACAATCATTTTACATATAAGTTTTTGTATTAAGGATCTTTTTATCATCTATTATATGTATTTCTTTGATTACATACATGTTAAAAGTAGTTTACATATGTTTAATTGCCAAAATTATATATATGTGTCATAACTAATTACATATATGTAAAAAAACTAGTTTACATATGTGTAATTATAAAATTACATATAAAAAATGATAAAGTTACTCTTAACTTGTATGTAATCGTAAAAATACACATAATAAATGATAAAATTATCCTAAACATAAAAATATATAAATAAAAAGATTGTTTATTAGGAGTTCTGTGAGTTCTGTAAATATTTATGGTTCTGAAATGATCCTGGCCCTATATATATATATATATATATATATATAGGGGGCCACTAGAATAAGAACCACCTCCAGTTGTAAGAACCGCGAGAACCACTATCAACCAATTAGATGCTGCCATTCAAAAGGGTAATTTGGTCATTTACCATTAAATGTCATTTCCATCTCTCTCTCCTTATTTATTATGTGCCAGACCTGTCTCTCTCCCCTTTTTAATCCATTTCCCATTTTGGTATTTGTAATCCATTTGTTCCTGAAACCCATCTCTCCAAACAAACATACACCCCGGCGAACCCAAACCCCCACCGCCACACACCCCCACTACGAATCTCTCTCTCTCTCTCTCTCTTCTGCGACACTCTATCACTTTCTCCATTTTTCTGTGTTTATAGGGGAAATCGGGATGGAAGGAGTGTGCAGATGTAGGATCAGTGGGTGTTTAGGGTTTTTCTAAGAAAGAATGAAGAAGAAAGAGCAGGGGCGGAAGGCGGTGGTGGGGGCGGTGGTTTGGTGGGAGTTGTGCAGAGTTGTGGTGTTATGTCGTTGATTTGTATGTTCTACTGTTCTTGAGTTGTGGTGGGGGCGGAGATGAGGGAGATGATTTGCAGAGTTGTGGTGTTATGTCGTTGAGTTGTGGTGGGGGCGGAGATGAGGGAGATGATTTGCATCTGGTGGTGGGTTTAAACGGGTTCAGGTTTGTTTTCGGTTGTTGATTTGTTGGTTTGATCTGTTGGTTCAGGTTTGTTTTTCGACTGTTGATTTGTGTGTTGATTTTGTTGGTTTAATCTGTTGATTTGTATGTTCTACTGTTCTTGAATCTGATGGTGGCATGTTGGGGGTTTGATTTGGGTGTTCTTGAATCTGATGATGGTATTTTTGGTATGTTAAATGTTTTACGTTGATTTTCTGGTGATTTTTGATCAGTGAAGTATGCGGGTTTTTGATCCGTTGGATTGGGTGGCGATGACGCAAAAAAAAAAAAAAAACCTAGATTTTGATGACGATGGCGCGGCAAGGACGGCGGAGGGTAGGTTTTTTGAACTTGCAACCCCACTTTTGTAGCCTTTTGATTATCGGATAATCTGAGCCAAACCCGGTTTTTTTTCCGAGATACACTTTGTTTTGATGTTGTGGGTTTTCTATTTTTTTACCCTAGTCGACGACGATAACAATCTATCTGAGACACCTACTGAGTTTTCGTTTTATGGGTGCGTTCGTTTTGCGTCAAAAAGTTTTTGTAAAAAAAAAAATGTTAAACCGTAAACTTTGAGGCGTCGATGATCATAGCAAACTATCTGAGACACCCCCCGAGTGTGCGATTTTCTGAGTGCGTTCGGTTTTGCGTAAAAACGTTTTTGTAAAACTTTTTAAAAAGTTTAAAAACGTAAAACGTAAACATTTTCCGTAAAAACGTAAAACGTAAAACTTTTACGTAAAACGTAAAAAGTTTTAGGTAAAACGTAAATCGTTAATTTTTTTTAGGAAAATGTAGATCAATGACCAAGATTTGTTCACTCAGTTCGCAAATACATTAGTGTTCACTCTAGAACCCCACCCTATATATATATATATATATATATATATATATATATATATATACTGAGGCCCATCCCCACACATTAGGTCCATCCCTTTAGGCTCATCCCCCACACGCACTGACATGGACGCTTACGTGTCGGATCATTTCATCCTTTGAGGACTACCCTCCTCCACACCCAAAAACCTAAGACCCCCGGCTTAAAAAAAAAACACTTTTTTACATTATAATAAGACGGAGTATATATAAGAAAACTTTATCCAAAAAAAGTATATATAATATAAGAAAAACAAAACAAAAGCACTAATAATGGTTGTAAACTACCGATATCAAAACTTAGAAACAATGCATTTTTCTATACAAATAACAAAAGCTTCTATATATGATGGTGAGGATTGTGATCATATAATGGGTATTGGATTCAAATGCATAAGAATTAATATAAAACACTGAAATATTCATGAGAATGGAGCTATAGTATTCAACTGGCTTAAATGTGCAAGTGATAACCATGCGTGTTTAAAGTTCAATCAGTATCGATTCGGTACTTCGTATAGTCAAGCCGAATACACTACTTTACATTGAGATAGTTGGTAAACGGGCAACAAGCTGCGCCGCTACCCCTTTTTGAATAGCAAAACTAAGCCTTTTAAAAACTACGTCCATAGATCTCGGGGTCATAACATTACTATGCATGACCCTTTGAAGTTTAAACTTTAGACCCTTAATGCTGTAACCATGAGTCAAAAAAACAAAACAATCGACTTTTTTGCGTGTATGAAAGAAATTGAGAACATATATTTACATACTTGCACCTGACGTGACATGAGGTTGAAATAGTGAAATACCGTATCTTTTATGTCCACATACATATGACTCCATTCCTGTCTGATGTGGCAAGAGGTTTTCCAAGACCACTCCAAGAACAACACAGTACCGAACCCGTATGTTCCTTAAGAGTGCTGACTATGTTACCATTAGATATTGACCATACATGAACCGACCCGTCAACATATCCAGCAGCAACATAATTATTATCCGCACTAATACAAGATCTGCTCCAATTAGACGCTGTTGGTAATCAGAGGTCTGAGGTAGTATTTTCGAAAGCAAAGAACAAGATTAATCAGTGGAAAGATTGAATTTTATTCACTGTTGCAGGCACAATTGCTGCTTATGGTTACAAGATATAACAGAGTTTTTTCGACTGATTCTAGTACTTCAAAATGAAAACAAAACTGAATTAAATAGAGAAACAATAAAATAACAAACTGCTGACTTTTTGGCTTCTGTAACTTCCACGTGCTTGTTACCAACGTCATTATTCTAGCCGTTGGGGTCCCATAGGACTCGGTCACGTTCAACCAATAGACGCAACTCTATTCTCACTCGCTCTTAGGCTAAACGGTATGGAACCGTCGCCAGCTTCGTCCTCCCTCGGCGCCGCTCCAGCCTCCATGCCGCCCCCCTCCGTCTTCATGACATATTGGCATCGTCTCCGTCGGTATTCCGACGTAAAGGACGGAGCAAAACAATGGGCCCCCCTCGGCGACGCCCGTCCTCCCACGCCGCCCCCTCCGTCTTCATCCCGTCGCCGGCTTCATCTCCGTCACCATACCCACAAGCCTTAACGTCCCCCAAGCTTCAAGTGTCCACGTATCAAACAAATTATGCAAATTATCCCTCCCGCTTGTCAATATCGTATTACCGTTTCGGGATAACGATATAGACGTCACAGCAGAAGAATGTGCGGCAACTTCACTAAGTAACTTTCCCGTTTGTATGTCCCATAACCGTAAATGCCCGTCAACATGGCCCGAAAATATAGTCTGACCATCGGGGCTAAACGATAACTGGCTAAACGATAACGTATTGCAGTTACTCGGGAACATAAGCGTGGTAACACAATACCCTTTATTAAGATCCCAAACTTTAATCGTTCAGTCATACCCCGAACTGACAATATGACGAGCTGACAATCTGATGACATCAACGGCGCATACTTTATCTTTATGGCCCGTGAGAGCATGACGGACCTGACCAGAATTTGCATCCCAAACGTATAGATTATTCGAGCTGCTAGCGGCAATTATGGATATGTTATCATGCTGTTGGTTCAGTTCTGTTTATACATGAGGGAAAACAATAAAACATACCTGTCACAACAGAAAGTGCAGTGGAGAATCCAGTAATGCAGTTCGACATGCTTGTTATCGTGATCTGGTTCCTCCTTAGGATGCTGACTGATGATGGGGACTTAGAAATCGAATAGGGGATTCGATAAGGAGAGGAGGTCGAATTATTGATGTTATGGCTAATGGGTTGTGTCTAATTGTGTAACTGAGTAACCCTTTAACCTCCACATAATTCTCCTTATATAAGCACCCAGGAGGAAACCTAATTAGTTAATAAGGGTAATATGGTCCATCAACAATTACCAACTAATTATTTAATAGGTTATTATATATTTTGATCTATATTATGTAAATGATTATAATGGCTATAGATTAAATATTAATACATAATATATTTAATCTTACATTCTCCCACTTAGCCGAGTAATCATTTACTATGAGTATTAGATAAGCCTGATCAGGA
Source organism: Helianthus tuberosus (assembly GCA_030545235.1). Taxonomy (NCBI): domain Eukaryota; kingdom Viridiplantae; phylum Streptophyta; class Magnoliopsida; order Asterales; family Asteraceae; genus Helianthus; species Helianthus tuberosus. The sequence goes on from JARYGA010002061.1 coordinate 5,948, forward strand.
GTTAACACTCATTTTAGCCTTAAACAAGTACTATAGCAGGGAAATACAGCCGTTGAATCATTATGCGACTCAGGACCCCCATTAATCATACTATAGCCTTAATTTAAAACCTAATCGTCATGATCAAAATACGCGTAAGCCCTTTGTTTGATTTGTAACTTTATTTGTCTATATGCCATTATACCGGTTGAACATATTCTAAGAGACATACAAAATCAAACTGAGGAAATTTCATTAACATAAAACATAAGCTAGTACAATATGCTCAAATAAGGTCTTTACTAAATCCCATATTGCGAACATGTTCTTCATAAACCTTAGGAGAGAGACCTTTAGTCATCGGATCCGCAAGCATATCCTTAGTACTAATATACTTGATACAAAGATTATTTTCCTCAACTCGTTCTCTTACGAACAGATATTTTGTATCGAGATATAAACCAGCTCCAGTCAAACTGTTACTGTTCGAGAAACTAACGGCAGCTGAATTATCACAGTAAAGCTTCATTGGTCTAGAAATGGAATTAACGATTTTGAGTCCAGTGATCAGATTTCTAAGCAACATTCCATGACAGGTTGCGTTATAAACAACAATGTACTCTGCCATCATTGTGGAAGTTGTGGTCAACTGTTGTTTATGACTCTTCCATGAGATAGGGCCGCCTGCTAACATAAAGATATAGCCCGAAGTGGATTTCTTGTCATCTTTGCACTTTGCAAAGTCAGAATCAGAATAGCCCACCACTTCTAAATGATCACTTCTTTTATAAGTCAGTTTATAGTCTTTCGCCCCTTGCAGATATCGAAGTACCTTCTTAGCTGCTTTCCAGTGATCTAGGCCAGGATTAGTCTGATAACGGCCTAGCATTCCAGCAATATAAGCGATATCTGGGCGAGTACAGACTTGAGCATACATCAGGCTCCCGACTACTGACGCGTAAGGTATCTGGCTCATTTGCTCCTTCTCAACCTCTGTTGTCGGACACTGGAATGAACCGAAAACATCTCCCTTAACTACTGGAGTGACGGAGGGTTTGCACTATTGCATGTTATATCGTGTAAGGACACGATCTATGTAAGCCTCCTGGGACAATCCTAAGATCCCTTTGTGTCTATCTCGGTGAATTTCGATGCCAATGACGTAAGAAGCCTCTCCGAGATCCTTCATGTCGAAGTTATGCGAGAGTAACCGCTTCGACTCATGCAACATGTCTAAACTATTACTTGCCAATAGAATATCATCTACGTAAAGGACAAGTATAGTAAAGTTGCTCCCACTCATCTTGAGGTAGGTGCATTGATCCACTTGATTCTTCATAAAACCTTGCTTCTTCATGACTTCATCAAACTTGAGGTACCATTGACGTGATGCTTGTTTTAACCCGTAAATGGATTTCTTCAACTTACAGACTAGATGCTCCTGACCTTCAGGTTTAAAGCCTTCAGGTTGTTTCATGTAAACATCTTCGTCCAAATCTCCGTTAAGGAAAGCGGTTTTAACGTCCATCTGATGCAGCTCTAAATCAAAATGAGCTACTAGGGCCATGACGATCCTTAATGAATCTTTACGAGAGACAGGTGAAAACGTCTCTTGATAATCAATTCCCTCTTTCTGAGTGTAGCCCTTTGCAACCAATCTCGCTTTGTAGCGTTCAACGTTACCATTCGGATCCAGTTTTGTTTTGAATACCCATTTACATCCTACGGGTTTGGCTCCGTTGGGTAATTCTACCAAATCCCAAACGTCATTTTTCTTCATGGATTCAAGCTCATCAATCATTGCTTTATTTCATTCAGAAGACCGATCACTGCTAATGGCTTCATTGTAAGAGATAGGATCATTGAGCTTTCCTGGATCCATTTCAGTCAGGTAGGTGACATAATCATCCATATTAGTAGGCCTTCTTTGCCTAGATGACCTCCTGAGTGGAATATCGGGTTCAGCATTGTCGTGGTTATGAGTGTTTGATGTGCCTTCGTCATGAGGTATAATGGGTTCTGATTGTAGAGGTGAATTTGGAGTTGGTGCAGTAGCTTCAGGTACATTAGTTGCATTGGGTACAAGAGGAGTAATCGGAGTAATGGTAAGCGACGAGTCTCTCCCCCGCGCGTCTTGTACTTCTTGCAATTCTTCATAAGGGTTGGTACTGCTCCCACTGACCTTGAAATCCTCCAGGAACGCTGCACGCTTGGTTTCAACAATACGGGTGACATGAGAAGGACAATAGAAACGATAACCCTTAGAGTTCTCAGGATACCCGATAAAGAAACATGTAACTGTTTTAGGGTCAAGTTTCCTTAGGAAAGGATTGTAAAGTTTTGCTTCAGCAATGCAGCCCCATACTTTCATATATTTAAGACTCGGTTTCCTTCCTGTCCAAAGTTCATAAGGAGTTTTAGGGACAGACTTAGAAGGAACTCTATTGAATATATGAACAGCTGCTTTTAACGCCTCAGTCTAGAGGAATAATGGTAAATAAGTGTTGGCTAACATACTGCGCACCATGTTCATAAGGGTACGATTTCTTCTTTCAGCGACACCGTTCTGCTGAGGTGTACCAGGCATGGTGTATTGGTTCACAATCCCCTGGCCCTTATAAAACTCATAAAATGGACCAGGAGCTTGACCCATATCAGTATGTCTTCCATAATATTCACCGCCTCTATCTGATCTCACAACTTTAATCTGACGATCTAATTGTTTTCAACTTCAACCTTATAATCTTTAAAAGTTGTTAGAGATTCAGAAAGATGGGATTATTATTTTCCAATTTGCCTAATGAAAAACAGCTCATGGCCTCTTCGTCTAGTGACACCATGCGTGTTTACTCCCATTAAAGTCAAGTGAGTTCGAGTTCTATAAAGTGAACAATATGGTGAATTTTAGGATTAAAATTTTAAGAGATGTGTTCATGGTTAAAAAATAATAACGATGAAAAGCCAAAAAGAGGGGAGGAATGGAGTTATTATGGGGACAGCTTAACATGATCATTTAATTGTTGTAGGGTTCTCTCCCTATTTATACTTTATTTTCAAAATGCTTGAAAACATTCTTAGCGTTATACTATACAAAAATATTTAAAACTATCATTTATATCAAAATAAGTAAATCAGAAAGATTATATCCAAAATGAGTTTTGATTTGAAAGCTGTTTGAATCTACAACAAAAGTGGTATAGTTTTTGGTTTTTTCTCAACTAATTAATAAAGGAATAATCATTACCATAATTAAAATAACTAGTAGACAAATCTCGCTTGTTTTCGCATGGGCGGGAGCTTGGATGATTTCGGGCCACTCGCTATAGCCAGTGGCGGAGCTTTACCAAAAGTTTCGAGGGGGCGTAAAGTGATGGGACCCAATTTTTTTTTCCTATTGTTATGTTTCGGGTCGGGTTGGCTATTCGATTCAAGTCGGGTCAAATAATAATAGTTTCAAATAAAACAAAGTGTATATTTACCAAACTACCTATCATTTATATACAAAGTTTATAAATATTTAGGATATACAATTTAGGAAAAATAATCGAGGGGGCGATCCTATATAATTTTAAAATTTTCGGACGAAAAATCGAAACTTATACAATTTAACCGAAACATTGGGGTGGGCGGGTGCACCCCTGGGCACCCACTATACTTCGCCCCTGGCTATAGCAACAGAACGATTGTATTATTTATACATATTTTTTTTTCAAAACTTTTAAATATATTTTTCATATAAAATATAATAATAATAATAATATTAATAATAGTTTTTATAAATCTCTATTAAATAAATATTATATAAACAGTAGGCTGGTTTAGCACGAGTCGGCTCAAGCTCGATAAATGAATATTGGACTCTTGCTCGTTTATTAAGCTCGAGCTTGATTCGAGCTTTTAATAAGTCGATCTTGAATGCCTTGACTCGCTTACACCAGGATAAGACAAACTATGATACGGAATTAGAATTACAAAAGAATTCCGAAACACAATTGAACATGATTTGTGTGTTTGGACTCGGCCTTTTTCTATCCACTCACCCCTCCCTTTTTCTATCTTGTTTTAAAGTTATTGGGATTTTTAGCCCAACGTTCGACTCGGCCTGCCAGCATCTGGCCCCTACTAGCCCAAAACTAGAATTAATCAACCCACGAATGTAAATTTTGATTAAGCCGCTGATTTGGATTTTAAGTTTTATTAAATTGTTTTCCTATCTAACCAGATAAAGTTAAGTTAATTAATTTTTTTATGGAGAGTTTAAATGAGAAGAAATTATAAATTAAGAACAAAAAGAATAAATGGTACAAAGGTGATTTGAATAAATCATTTAATGAGTCTATTTTTTATTTTTGCTATTCAAATTAATGAACCCTAATCATTTAATGAGTCATCCTATAAAATAGTTTTGCACCTTACATATAAAAACAGTCATGCACATGATCCTACATATTAAACGTTTCCTACACTTTAACGTACATAATGTGTAGGACCCCAATGTAACGGGTGTGACACCCAACACTTTTAAATAATTTTGTGACTCATAATAAAAATGCGTAGGACACAAAACTTTTAAATAATTTGGTGACTTCTAATAAAATTGGTGTAGGTCCAACACATTAATGGTGGTGAAGAAGGAAATTATAGTGGCATTAATAAGAGTTGAGTAACCCTTTATAATATTTATTAGTATTTTATATCAAAATGTCTATCCTACCCTTATTAATGAAATCATTAATTAAAAGTAGACAAAAATTATTTCTTAATTCACAACCATTGATAAAAAAAATACAATGCCTAGATTAATTTATATTTTTTCTTGCAAGAAGATTATTCTCAAATGAACCTCCCCCTATATTTTTAAAGTTAGTTTTATAACTTTCCAAATTAAGTTTTAAACTTTTATTTATATTTTAGTAAATTGTTTATTTTTTTAAAGACAAACTAACCTACTTCTATTTAGGAGAGATGACAATGCGATGGGTTTGGATAATCTTAACCCCATACTAGATTATAAAAGCTTGTCCTATACTAGGCCTAAAATCCATCAGGTTTCTATTGGGTTATTATCGGTCGGGTATCAAGTATAACCGCATGTTTCGGGTGTACCCGTTACTTTATTAAAAGCACCCTAGGTATACCCGACCCAAAATCCGACGGGTAGCTGTTAATCAAATACAACTGGGACGTTACCAAAAGATTACGAATAAAGTGTATTTCAATCTTGAAGACCAATATGTAGTTTTTGGCAAATTGTAACGTAAGAATTAGAAAGGTATTAAGAATATATAGGCCCTATGTTGGTTTTAAATGGTGATTCAATGCGGATAAAAAGGAAAAGAAAATAATGCTTTGTCATTGTTAAAATTCATAACATTCATTCACTTCATATCAATGACTTACATTAATTTTGTGTAGTTTTACACATACATTTTACATTTTATAGTTGTTTGGTTATTATCTAAACTAATGATTTTTTTCTTATGTACAAATAAAATATTGAAACGAGTTGGGATGGACGTTGGATGGGCTGCATAAGAGTAGACTGGGCTTATCAGCTGATGTATAAAGAAGGCTAAGGACCAATTGGGCTTTTCTTGTAACCGTGGACTTGTAGTGGGCTTCTCATATGGGCTTCAGGAGATATCAAGTAAAGGCTGGTCTGCAGATCCATATAAAATCAGAAGATTGTTCCGGAAGTCTGTGGTTGAGTTCATATCTGTTGGTGCAGTTGTCTGTCGACTACATCTTAGTTCGAGTCTTGGGTTAGAGATGATTGTATAGTGAAAGAAAATCAAGAAACACATAAGTTAGATAGGTCCGCTTATGTGTCATTCATGCAGGTCCGCTTATACGGACATGCAGGTCCGCTTATACGGACATGCAGGTCCGCTTATACGGACATGATAGGTCCGTTTATACGGACATGATAGGTCCGCTTATACGGACATGATAGGTCCGCTTATACGGACATGACCATATAAGCGAACCCATCAACCTATAAATAGGCACACTTGAGCAGATCTAGATAGTAGTGTACGTGTGGTCTTGTTTGGTACGGCGAAGCCCTGCCATTTTGTCTCCAGAGCTTGTAATTGTTAGAAGATCAATAAACGAGACGTTAAATAGTGAAATCAAGCTAAACAAAGACTGAATCAATGAATTCCGCCTCTGATTCAGTCTGAGCACTCTTCTGATCGACTCGTTAGGTCGTATAACGTTCCTACAAGTGGTATCAGAGCTCAGGAGGAAGAGTTCTTACTGTTTAGTTCGTTTTCGCTGAAGCATTCTGTTTTCTACCCCTTCTTTCATCATCAGATCAAGTTTTAACGGACGAAATTCGTTCAAAATTTCACAGATCGTGTATTATTGGACATTAACAAACCCTTGAAAGTTTCGGACCAAAATACGGACTAAAAATGGATCAAATGACCTTCGGATTTAGGTTCGATTTTACGGACACTTGACAGGTTCGCTTTTGTGTACATCAGTAGGTCCGCTCTTGTGTACATCAGTAGGTCCGCTTTTGTGTACATCAGTAGGTCCGCTCTTGTGTACATCAGGAGATCCGCTTATTCGAACATTAGAGGTCCGCTCATAGAGGTTCGCTTATGTGAACATCAGCAGGTCCGCTTATGTGAACATCAGCAGGTCCGCTTATGTGAACATCAGCAGGTCCGCTTATTTGAACATCAGCAGGTCCGCTTATTCGGACATTGAGTAGGTCCGCTTATTCGGACATTGAGTAGGTCAGCTTATTCGGACATTGAGTAGGTCAGCTTATTCGAACGTTGAGTAGGTCAGCTTATTCGGACATTGAGTAGGTCAGCTTATTCGAACATTGAGTAGGTCAGCTTATTTGGACGTTGAGTAGGTTAGCTTATTCAGACATCAAGAGATTCGCTTTTCTGTCACATCAGAGATCCGCTTTTGTGAACAACAAAGATTTATTGGGTTTGTTTAGAAAAATGGCAATGATGTTTGATGAAAAGGAAAACAATGATCTTAAAAGGATAAATGATTGGTATCGAGGATATTTCAGTAGTTCCTATCAGAAATTGCCCAAAGAGGTTTGGAGTAAACGTTTCGAATGTTTTCTGAGTAAGGAAGATGAGAAATTGGATGATTTGGAAAAACGTTTTGATCGTTTGATTGACTATTTGAAAGAAAATCAAATAGTAATATCAGAAACTGAAATGGTATCAAAGTTTGCTAATGGATTACCTGCTGAATGGGATGTTTTTTTGAAAAATCTGAGAGAAAATTCAAGTTTTTCAAAATTATCTCTGAATAAATTCATCAGTAAACTGAAAAATCATGATTATGAACTTTATAAAAAAAAGAGAGATGTGTTGGATAAGATAAAAATGAATTTAGACGTGATATATGAAATAAACAAAAGAATCAATGTTTGTTGGGCAGCAAAAAGAAATTTGATGTATGATATGAAGAGAGGTTGTTATATTGATGATAATAGAAATCTTCTTGATTTTGTTACAATCTTTGGTGCAGGTACTTATAAGATAGAGAAAGATGAAGTTCCAAAGAATGAAGAATCTGTGAAGAATGAATTTTCAAATTCTGAATTAGTGTGCTCCAAATGTGACAACTTTAAGGATGACAATAACAAACTCGTAAAAGATGCGGAAAGTTTGGCATTGGAGATCAAGAAGTTGAACAATGAAAAGCAAGCTGATGATAAGAAGATTCTTGTTTTGCAGGAAAATTTTAAGAAGTTGAAATCTGAAAATGACAAACTGTTGAGTGGTTTGGACAGTTTGACATTAGAAAACAAAATTTTGAAAGAAAAAGATCTTGAAAATGAAAAATTAAAAATTGAGAAAGATTTTCAAAGTCAAATAAAAATTTTAGAAGATGAGAGAGATTTGTTTGGTAAAAACAATCTTGAAAAACAAATTGAAATCAATTCTTATCTTGAAAAGATTATTCGACTTGAAAAGGAAGCACACTGTGCTCAAAAGAAAATCAATGAATGGGAAGAAAAGTTGAAGGTGTTTGTGAATACTTCAACTATTCCTTGCCCAATACCAGTTAATTATGTTCCAATAAGTGACAATGTCACAAACTTTGACAAAGTCAAAGTTGAAGATTGTGATGAGAAATCTGATGATGAAAATAAAAAATTCGAAAAACAAAAATTGTTTTTGAAATTAAAAGAAAAGTTTCAAGAAACAGTTCCGCAATCAACTGAAAAGGGAGAATGCTCTAAGCAAAAACCTTTGAAGAAGAAAGTGGAACAAAAACAAAAAGAGAAAATTTTGAAAAATGTACAAAAAGATAATAAAAGCTCATCAGATCGATCATCCAATCGCAATGAAAAATTACAAAAATCGAAAAATGAAAACTCTAAAATTGTTGGTAATAAGTGGTGCAGGTTTGACCACAGTGCTCAAAAGTTAAATCCAGCAATCAAGAAGAGGAAAGAGTATCACCAAGCCAAACAGTGCTTTGATCTGACCGTTTGGTGTGAAAATGGTGATTGGTACGATAACAGAGTGTGTTACCGATGTGGTTATCAAGGACACATTGCTGTTAACTGCCAAGGTTGGAGTTATGAGACGAGGAGATGCTTTAATTGCAATATCAGAGGTCACATTGCCAGAGATTGCCCAAGGAGATCAAATGAAAGATTGAGGGTTAATTCTCAGAAGATGGCAAAGAAATCAGTCAATGTCAAGCCCAAAGAACAGAAGGTTCAAGAACCTAAAGTTCAAGAAACGAAAGTGAAGCTTTCTCAGGGGCAGAAAGACAGACTGAGGAAGAAGAGAAAGAAGGCTAGAGAGTATCTAGAGAAGATCTTGTCCTCGGATACAACTGGTAAAACAGATAAAAGTTCTGATATATCGTCTTGCTCGCCAAAGAATGACAAATCAAGCAAAACGAATTCATCAGATACAAATCTGAGGACGAAAGGGGGAAAGAAGAAGAAGAAAGTTTGTGGCAATGAATCTGTTTCTTCGGAAACAAAGGAGCCACATGTCGGCGATGAATCTGGCTCATCAAAGTCAGACAAGCCACATTCAGGCAATGATTCTGGTGGTAAAACCAGAAGAGCCAGTTGTTGAGGTAAAAATTGAGAATTCTGGTCTAACAATGGATGATGCAAATTTTCCACCATTGTTGAACAAGAATTCAAAATCACCCAAGGACCGCCAGGCTTGGGTGAATCTGTTTAAATAGAAAAACCTGACTTGCCGGAGTTCCCAGGTTGGTAAGCGTGGAACATGAATCGGCACATTTCTTGAGAAATTCACGAATGTGATATTTCGACTTACAAGTGGTAAATCAGGGACATTAAGTTGTACTTGATTTTCTACAAGAGATGTTTGAGGTTTGATCTTAAAAATGTTAGTTTTTACAAGTGGTTGAAGAGAACAAAGTGATGAAAGATCCTCGAATTTGTGAAATGACACACAAATTTTTTTTCCCGGAAAAACCATTTGATTAAAACAAATTTAAGTGTTTTGAAATCATTATGGGAAAATAGTTTGTTGTGAGGGGGAGTTCTGATTGTTTATGCCAGGTGGATGGAGAATTGAAGTGATTCTCATCATGTTGTCAAGTTTGTACAGTTTGTTTCAAATTTTCCCAGAAAATTAAAATTGAGACATATTTTGATTTTAGGGGGAGTAAAATTTTAAAAAAATTAGAAAATTTGAAAATGTCAAAAACATTGAAAAATTAAAAAAATGAGTTTTGCTGAAACAAGAGGAAATGATAGAAAATCAGTGGACTATCACAGCATGCTAAAGAAATGGAAAGATAAAATGTGATAAACGGTCTCACTAAAGATGTGACGATAGGCTCAGCTAGACTAGTAGATTTGCGATAACGATACAAACCTAAAATGAAAAGCCTAGTTCTAGTGGGAAACATGATTGAAAGCATAGTACTTAGTTTTGTCCTTCTTGATTGTGTGCCTACTCAGTAATCGCTAATTGTCGAAAGACATAAAACTGGTTAAGTTTGTGAACTTTCATAACTTTGCTAAAAAGTCGCTGTGATTGTGCATTTTATTTTGCAAAGATTTAAACTTGTTTTATTTCTTTATTTTGTTTAAGCATCGGACATCCTCTGCGTATACGTGAGTATCGACCTGGATGTTGTTGCCTAAACGTTCTGCTTTATTTTCTTTGGTGTTTCGTTTAAGCTTTGGACCTCCTCTGCGTATACGGAAGTATCGACCTGGTGGTTAAAGTCTAAACAACTTCAACTTGTTTTATTTTTCTTATTTTGTTTAAACATTGGACTTTCTCTGCGTATACGGAAGTATCGACCTGATTGTTAATGTTTAAACATTCTGCTTTGTTTTTGCACAAATCACAGTTGATAAAAGTTTAAAGGTATTACTCGAGATAGTGTATTGCATGATGAGGGGATATGCTGAGATCGTGGGGTCCATAAGAATTTTAGTGCTATCTAAATATACCTTAACGTATCGGTAAGCATGTCGAAAGTTTTTAGATTGAGCTTAAGAGGACAAACATATCGTCAATCAACGTGAATCGTTTAGAGCTTAAAATGATTAAGAGCTTAACGGTGCTTGTGATTTGTCTAAAAACTGATCTGATTCTCTTTCGCAAACTCACAAAAATATGTTTGTACATATTTCATTTCTGCATTTAATTTCTGTTATTGTGTTTGTGTTTCATAGTTTGAAAAATCCAAAAAGATTTTTGACAACTGATGTTGAAAAGCCGATATTCAAAATCTCAAAGGCTAAACAAGATGAATAGTTGGGTTGGTTAAATGGTTTGAAATGTTTAGTTGATTCATTAAGTTGAATCACAAAAGTGTTGGTTTGTAAATTGTGTGTTTGAGATGTGTAGGTTTCTGATCCTGTTGCTACAGAAAGCCAGGAGATGCATCAGAACCTGAGAAGAGCTTAATCTGAAAAAGCCAGGATTTGATTTCAATGGTGATAACAAATTCCAGACAGCGATCCCAGCTTGATGAAAGGGGGATTCTGATGAGAGTTAGAGCCAGAGAAAGATCCGGGTACATGATTCCAGGAAAAGTTCCTGAAGAAGACCGATAGAAAGAGAAAAGCACAGAGACCGATCGAGATTGAAGAGTTGTCATGATGAAGACTCTCACTGAAGATTCCGTCAACATTCAAGGGGGAGTCTGTTGGTGCAGTTGTCTGTCGACTACATCTTAGTTCGAGTCTTGGGTTAGAGATGATTGTATAGTGAAAGAAAATCAAGAAACACATAAGTTAGATAGGTCCGCTTATGTGTCATTCATGCAGGTCCGCTTATACGGACATGCAGGTCCGCTTATACGGACATGCAGGTCCGCTTATACGGACATGATAGGTCCGTTTATACGGACATGATAGGTCCGCTTATACGGACATGATAGGTCCGCTTATACGGACATGACCATATAAGCGAACCCATCAGCCGATAAATAGGCACACTTGAGCGGATCTAGATAGTAGTGTACGTGTGGTCTTGTTTGGTACGGCGAAGCCCTGCCATTTTGTCTCCAGAGCTTGTAATTGTTAGAAGATCAATAAACGAGACGTTAAATAGTGAAATCAAGCTAAACAAAGACTGAATCAATGAATTCCGCCTCTGATTCAGTCTGAGCACTCTTCTGATCGACTCGTTAGGTCGTATAACGTTCCTACAATATCTCTCTTACTTCACTTTCTCTCTCTTCTGTTTTTGCGATTAGGGTTTGTTATCACAGTTTCGTCTTGAATCTGTGAAGGTTAGAATTTGTTAGTCGTAGAGGATTATTAAGTCAATAATCCGTAGGAGTAGTTGAGAGATCATTGTGAGTTCTGTTTCAGTTGATTTGTATCAGATCGTAGTTTTTTGGTTTCAATAATATCTTGGTTTGGGTATTTGTGTTATCTTGAAGATCTGAGTTCAGATCCATGTTTTGTAACATGGTATCAGAGCTATATTAGCTCCTGGGTTGAAATCGTTAGTTCCAGGGTTTCGATCTTCTATCCGCTGTGCGTCTGTACAGATCTTTTTCAGATCTGTTGTTTCTTGAGACTTTTGCTGTGGAATCTTGGTAGTTTATCTTCTGCCGATTCCGGATCTGGAAGATTTGTGTGTGCATCGAAGTTCGTGCTGGTAATATCTCTTTTGTGGGGTTTTTGAAGGTCAGACGAGTTGAAGGATCTTGTTAGTCTTTGTAACCCTAGAAGGTTATAAAGCAAACTAACAGATTGTTGACACTTTTCTTCGGTCTTCTGATCTTATCTTGTAACCCTAGAAGGTTATGAGATAGATCCTGCTAGGAGTTATTCGCCCCCGCTGTGAGTCTGTTCTTTTTTAGTACCTTTACTTTCTTTTCTGTTGTGTTTCAATTGCATCAAGTCGTGTCTAGGCATTACTGTTGTCGGGCTAGTTGGACCAGTTTGATTTGGGACACAGAGAGGGCTCACTCTGTTGCATTTGTGTTTTTGTTTGTTTGGCGTTTCTGTGCTCTTTGTTGTTATCTGTTGTGGTAAGTGTTATTTTGATATCTTGTTGCTTACTGTTTTGTGTATAGTTTCTTCTGATTGTTAGCTAGTATATAATGGATGAACCAGGAGGTAATCCGTTCACTACTCTTATTAGTAAGTTGGATGTTAGTAATCCATTATATTTGCATGCTAGTGATACTGTGAATTTAACTATAACTAGTATAAAGTTAAAGGGAACTAAAAATTATAGGATATGGGCTAATTCAAGTTAAAGGGAACTAAAAATTATAACTCTGATTAGTAAGTTGGATGTTAGTAATCCATTATGTTGGCACTTAGGGTTAAAAACAAGTATGGGTTCATTGACGGAACTTGTGTTAAATCTGATAATGATGAAGTGCTTGCATCCCAGTGGGATAGATGTAATTCAGTAGTTTTAACTTGGATGTTAAATTCTATTTCGGAGGAGTTATATTTGGGTCATGTCTATTCTAGTTTAGCATCTGAGGTTTGGAAAGAGTTAAAAGAAACGTATGATAAAGTAGATGGGTCTGTTGTGTTTAATCTTTACCAGAAAATTAACTGTTTTAATCAAGGTGGTATGAGTGTGTCTGAATATTATCATAAACTGAATATAATGTGGAAACAATTGGATGAAATTTTGCAACTACCTTCTTGTTCCTGTCAAGCATCCACATCTTTTAATAACTTTAATCAAATGATTAAACTGATGCAATTTTTAATGGGCTTGGACAATGTTTATCAAAGTGTAAGATCTAACTTGTTGACAAATGACACATTGCCTGCTGTTAAAGAGGCATTTGCCATAGTTTCTACGGAGGAATCCCATAGAAATTCTGGAAATGATAAGAGTGGTCAAACAATTGGTTTTGCTTCCAAAATAAATCAAGGTGATTTTATTAAAAAAGGGAATAAGGGTACAAACGAGTTGTTAAAATGTACCAACTGTAATAAGGTTGGTCATTCAGTGGACAAATGTTTTTAAATAATTGGATATCTGTCACGGCCCCCGTCCCGGTTTTACCCGGTCCAAGAGCCGCGGGACAGAAATCCCGTGGTATTTATTTAATTTGGCAGCGGAATTATTAACAGGATCGTTTAAACTTGAAAATGCCCGATTATTTTATTTCATAATCCGGGACAAACCCCGTAATTTACAATAAGGTGATTTCTCACGGAACTCCCTTGTTTTACAAAAACATGTTTCTTTATTTTTATTAAGCCACTTCTTCAAGCTTGTAGTGCTACGCGACACTTTTCCTTGATCACAGCAGATCACCTGAAACATGTTTTAAAAAGGGTTTTATCAGCAGGGAAATACTGGCGAGTCACTCATTTTGCACAAAACGACACATTGTTATAATATACAGTATTAAGGGCGATTGCATTGTTTATATATCAACCAATTACCCAACGGTATTTGTCACTCGACTCGTTTCTGTGACTATAGTCATATCACCCATTGGCTAACTTGTTGTCCAATGGTGACGGTTATCAAGTAATGTATACAAAACCCCACATACCGACTGTAATTGAAGATTACAAAGACTTAATCCCTGTAATTATAACTTTGAAAACAAATATGATTTTTGAAAGCAATTTGGTAAAAAGAGAATGACTCACATTGCAGAGTATCACTTGGGGGTCTTAATTAGGGTTTCCTATTGGGTAAAATATAATAAGAAATAATAGTTTTGGTGAGAGTTGTTACATCCTCCTCACCTTAATAAAAATCTCGTCCTCGATATTTACTGGAACAAGTAGGGATACTTTCGCTTCATCTCTGATTCCAGCTCCCAAGTGTACTCAGGTCCTCTCTTCGAATCCCATTTGACTTTGACCAGTACGAGTCTTTTGTGTTTGAGAAACTTGACCTTTCTGTCTTCTATTTGCAGTGGCTTCTCAACAAATTTTAACTTTTCATTTACCTCTACATCTTCAAGAGGTACTACCAGGGATTCGTCAGATAGACATTTCTTGAGGTTGGATACATGAAATACGTCATGTACCCCAACTAGCTCTTCTGGTAGCTGTAAACGATAGGCAACTGGTCCTATTCGCTGGATTATTGGGAATGGTCCTACGTACCTTGGACTTAGCTTTCCCTTCTTTCCGAACCGAACTACTCATTTCCAAGGAGAAACTTTCAAGAGTACCTTATCTCCGACTTGAAATTCCAGTGGTTTGCGTCGATTGTCTGCGTAACTCTTCTGGCAATCTCGAGCCGTTTTCAGTCTTTCCTTGATTTGAGTGATCTTATCGGTGGTTTCTTGCACAATCTCAGGACCTGATAATTGACTTTCTCCTATTTCTGCCCAGCAACCTAGAGTTCTGCACTTTCTTCCATACAATGCTTCGAATGGGGCAGCTTCAATGCTTGCATGATAACTATTATTATAGGAGAATTCGATTAAGGGCAGGTGGTCATCCCAATTTCCACGAAAATCTATCACACACATCCTAAGCATGTCCTCCAGGGTTTGGATCGTCCTTTCACTTTGTCCGTCTGTTTGAGGATGATAAGCTGTACTTAAATTTAATCGCGTCCCCATGGCTTCCTGGAAACTTGTCCAGAAATGTGAAGTGAAACGACTATCTCTATCCGATACAATGGAGAGTGGAACTCCATGTAGAGATACTACTTCGTCTACGTACAACTTTGCTAACCTTTCCATGCTAAAGGTTTCTTTCATAGGTAGAAAATGAGCTAATTTGGTTAATCGATCCACAATTACCCAAATCGCATCATTACCTTTTCTGGTTTCGGGTAACTTAGTAACAAAATCCATTGTTATGAGCTCCCATTTCCAAACAGGCATTTCTAATTGTTGAAGTAACCCTGAAGGTTTCTGGTGTTCTGCCTTAACTTGTGAACAAGTAAGACACTTAGAAACGTATTTAGCTATGTCCTTTTTCATTCATATCCACCAGAAATTATTTCTTAAATCTGGATACATCTTATTATTTCCCGGGTGCATGGTATACCTAGATTTATGGGCTTCCTCTAAGATCTTAATTCTTAATTCTCCTTGCTTAGGTACCCAAATTCTTCTTTTGTGGAATCTCCAAATTCCATCAGCTCCTTGTTCTAATTCTTTTATCCGTCCCTTCATTCCTTCAGCATCATCCTTGATTGTTGTTTCCTGAACATTCTTTAATTGTTCCATTAAGTCTAATTGTAAACTTAATCTAAGAGCACGAACTCGTCGTTGTTTCTCATGGTACTTACGACTTAAGGCATCTGCAACTAGATTTGCTTTTCCATCGTGATATTGAATATCACAGTCGTAGTCACTTAGAATCTCCATCCATCTTCTTTGCCTCATGTTTAATTCTTTTTGCCCAAATATATACTTTAAACTCTTGTGGTCTGTATAGACAGTAAACTTACTTCCGTACAGATAATGTCTCCAAATCTTAAGGACAAAAATTATGGCTCCTAATTCTAAGTCATGCGTCGTATAATTTTCTTCGTGCTTTTTCAATTGCCTTGAGGCATACGCAATTACCTTTTTGCGTTGCATTAGCACACATCCTAATCCTAGATTAGAAGCATCACAGTATACTTCAAAATCTTCTGTTCCTTCTAGTAAGGCAAGGATTGGGGTGTTTGTTAACCTTTGTTTCAAAATCCTAATAGCCTCTTCTTGCTTAGGTCCCTATTCAAACTTAACTGTTTTACAGGTTAGCTTAGTTAATGGTACATCTATTTTAGAAAAATCCTTAATAAAGCGCCTATAGTACCCAGCTAATCCTAGAAAACTTCTAACTTCTATAGCTGTTTGCGGGACCTTCCATTTGGTGATCGCTTCTATCTTGGAGGGATCTACGTGAATACCTTCTTGATTCACCATGTGTCCTAAGAATTGTACTTCCTGCAACCAAAATTCGCACTTCGAAAATTTGGCATAAAGCTTTTCTTTTCTTAACAAAGTTAAGAGCGCATGCAGGTGCTCACAATGCTCGTCCTGACTTTTGGAATAAATAAGTATATCGTCGATGAAGACAATTACAAATTTATCCAAGTATGGTTTACAGACCCTTTTCATCATGTCCATAAATGCTGCAGGAGCATTTGTTAGTCCAAAGGGCATGACTGTAAACTCGTAATGACCAAACCTAGTTCTGAAAGCAGTTTTAGGTATGTCTTCTTCTTGCACCTTCAACTGATGATATCCGGAGCGTAAATCTATCTTAGAAAAATATCTAGCTCCTTGGAGTTGATCAAAGAGATCATCAATTCTAGGTAATGGGTATCGATTCTTAATTGTAACCTTATTCAGTTCTCTATAATCGATACACATTCGCATCGAACCATCCTTTTTCTTTACGAACAACACTGGTGCTCCCCAAGGGGATGAACTAGGTTGTATGAATCCTTTACTGAGTAATTCATCTAATTGCTTTTTCAGTTCTAACATTTCAGTGGGTGCTAAACGATAAGGTGCCTTTGCTACGGGTGTAGTTCCAGGAATTAAATGAATTCTAAATTCTACCTCCCTATCGGGTGGCAATCCTGGTAACTCTTCTGGGAATACATCCGAGTACTCTGAGACTATAGAAATTTCCTTAAGTTCCTTACCCTTAGTGCTAATGATTACCGAAATCATATACACTATTCCTTGCTTTCGTTCATAACTAGCAACTTTCATTACTCAAATGAACTTCATGGGTTTTCGCGGTTTATCCCCTGTAATCATAATTACTTCTCCTGTGGGTGCACGAATTTCTATGGAGTTCTTATCACAAAGGATTCGAGCATGGTTGGCTGCTAACCAATCCATTCCTAACACGACATCGAATTCAGCTAAATTCATGGGTAATAGGTTTGCAGAAAATTTATGACCTGAAAGTTCTATATTTCCTTTTTGCAAAACCGTATCTATATTAACAGAGTTCCCATCTGCCGTTTCTACTGTAAAAACTTGCCTAAGTTTCGTTAAGGGTAACTTAAGAGCTTGGCAAAATGAAGTATTTATAAAACTTTGGTTTGCACCAGAGTCAAATAATACTTTTGCATACACGTTGTGAACTAAGAACGTACCAGCTATTACGTCAGGAATTAGTTCGGCTTCCTTCGTGGTTAGTTGGAATGCTCTTGCATTCTTCTTGGTAGCTCCGTCTGCCGGTTTAGCTTTGTTGTTTGCTAGTTTGACCAATTTGGGGCATTCTGATCTGAAATCCCAGCTTCTCCACAGTTGAAGCAGACCCTTGTTTTCTTTCTGTAATCTTCTTCACTATGTCCTACAACTTTGCAGAAGTTGCAGGTTTCATTACACTTTCCGAAATGTTTCTTTCTGCAGTTCCTGCAGAATGGCGGAGTGGCAGATGATCTAGTTCCCTTTCTCTTGAAATTTCTATTATTACCCACACGAAATCCCTGGGAATATTTCTGAGCCAATTCCTTCTTCCTATTTTCTTCTCACCGCACCAGTCCGTCAGTCAGAGTGTTGGCCAACTCTACCGCATCATCGATTGTGCGGGGTCTTGTAGCTTTGACAATATCACGGATCTCGCTAATTAAACCCTAAATGTAGCGAGAAATAAGTACCGGTTCTGGCGAAGCCAGAGTAGGCACAATTCTGGCATACTCGAAAAACTTCGAAGTATACCCTCGGCAATCAACATCCACCATCCGGTGGCTTAAGAATTTATTCACCATTTGCTCTTTTTCATATTCTAGGCAGAATTTTCTTTCCACCAGGCGCTTAAACTCCTCCCTGCTTATGGCATAGGCCAGGTCGCTTCCCTTGGCTTGCAATACCATATTCCACCATTCTAATGCTTCTTGCTTGAAAAGGTGAGAAGCGTACATAACTTTATCCTCCGTGGCACATTTACTTATTTTGATTACTGCCTTGGTTTTCTCCAACCAACGCAGTGCCGCAGTCGCCCCTTCATTGCATGCAAATTCAACAGGTTTACAGGCAAGAAATTCCTTATAAGTGCAACCAGGCGTTGCAGCTTTCATTCTTTTGAGAATTGGGGCTTGCAGTACATCATCATCATTATGATTAATGTTACCGCCTCCATTTACGCTATTACTGAAGTTGTCTTCATGAGTACATTTGCTAGGAATAATTTATTGAGGCTCAACTGCATTTCGGGCAGCAGCAAGGATTGTTGGAATAACATTGGCTATTCCTTGAGCAACGATGTTCTCTATATCTTGCCTATTGAGAAATTGATCTTCATGGTTTTGCGCGGATTGGTTACCCTCGTTAACTTGTTCATTACCAGCGTGTTCCATCTGAATATTTATCAATTATTAATTATCACAGGCTAATATTTAGTACAACCATTCAAGTATCACTGTACAAACAGAAAATGGCAAACATTGCGACTTTTATATATATATATATATATATATACATACACACATGTCTATTACAAATTACACTGAAATTCAAAATATACTAGAGGTTGTGCATTCCTAATTTATTTTAGTCTATCTAGGAATATTATGTTTAGCATGCTTTATCCTATCTTCCCTTACTAAGTTGTTTATCTAATGGGCAAAGTTCCTTTAAAGTTTCTGGCTTATAGATGATATGGGTGCTAGTACTGGGTCAGGGTGTTGAGATCTAATTTCATTGGTTGGTCCGGTTTTGGCAGTTTAACTTAACTAAAAGTTAACATTTACTGCTGTAGTGGCTAACATATAGAGATTTGGCCATTGTTCATCTAATTTATTTTCCCATGGTGGGTTATTGCCTATTTCCTGGGTTTCCTTATTAATCATCACTCCTTTTGGTTGTGACTTCTTAATTTTCTCTTGACTTTTGCTAATAATCCAACTTCTTTTCTTAATGGTAAGTGGTTTCTCAAACTGTGCCTTACGAACAAATATTTCTTCCTCAGTATCTGCTGAGTATCTTAAGGAATTTGATTGAAATGAGGTTTCCTTATCTATTGGTGGACTATCTAATTGACGATAGATGTTCGAAATTCTTTGCTTACCCATAATGTAAACTAACAAATAGTCAAATAACACAAAAACACATAATCACAGAATGGCAATTAGAAAAATTAAGTATTTCTAAATACTTAATTGGCTTAAATCAGTGGCTCTGATACCACCTTTTTGTGTCACGGCCCCCGTCCCGGTTTTACCCGGTGCAGGAGCCGCGGGACAGAAATCCCGTGGTATTTATTTAATTTGGCAGCTGAATTATTAACAGGATTGTTTAAACTTGAAAATGTCCGATTATTTTATTTCATAATCCGGGACAAACCCCGTAATTTACAATTAGGTGATTTCTCACGGAAATCCCTTGTTTTACAAAAAACATGTTTCTTTATTTTTATTAAGCCACTTCTTCAAGCTTGTAGTGCTACGCGGCACTTTTCCTTGATTACAGCAGATCACCTGAAACATGTTTTAAAAAGGGTTTTATCAGCAGGGAAATACTGGCGAGTCACTCATTTTGCACAAAACGACACATTGTTATAATATACAGTATTAAGGGCGATTACATTGTTTATATATCAACCAATTACCCAAAGGTATTTGTCACTCGACTCGTTTCTGTGACTATGGTCATATCACCCTGTTGATGCATTTTATGTCTATCGCCTTCGTCAATCCGAGCCGTAGCGAGGAAACTGAAGAAACCGAGTCTTACTGTAATATTTAGATAGAATTAGTAAGGTGGCGTTTTGGTAATTAATGAGAAATCTCATTAATTCCAAGGCCTATAAATAGGAGCCTTAGATTTAATGTTTAAGACTTTTGCTCCATTTGGTGATTTTGGTGATTCAAGTTTAGAGAGAGAAAGTCTAGAGAGAGAAAACTCTCTCTACGTGATTCTTGTATTGTACACGTTATATCTTAAATAAAATCACGTTTCTAGTACGTTATTGTGTGTTCGGTCACGCACGTTCACGGATTCCGCACGTCGAATGTTCGTTAAGCAATCGAACGGTGTCAAATCCGGTCCTACAAGTGGTATCAGAGCTAGGAGCTCGATTGCTTGATCAAACACATCGTTTTCGTACCAGATTTCAGCCGATTGAGATCCGATTTCATCTATTTCTTTATTTTTTCTACTTTTATCACGTTCGTAAAATTGAACAGGTTTTAACGGTCCAAATCAGCTGATTTTTAGTATATTGTGCGAAAACAGTTGATCTACAATCCTACCAAATTTCAGATTCAAACTCCTAGTCGTTTAGGAGAAATTCGATTTTGTGTGTCCGATTTCGTTGGATCAGCAAGATTTCGCTTGAAACTTGTTTTTATCTGTCGATTTCTCTTGAAGAACAAAGGATTTCGCTTGAATAGTTGAAGCGAAATTGATTGGCTGGATTTCGCTTGAATCATTGAACTTGTATTTGGGGATTTTGCTTGAACAGTTGAAGCGAAATTGATCTGATTGGATTTCGCTTGAATATCTGCTGGTGTCACTTGAACTGATTGAACGTGAACATAACAGATTGTTGGTCAAATGAAAAGTGTTCTTGTGAATCAAAATTGTCAGAACCATGTGCTTTAAATGTTAGCGGCCTAATCAAAGTTTAGAACACATGAAAATTGTCGGGTGATAATCTGAAATTGATAAGTTCATCATGTGAATTAAAAGAGTTGTCTGCCACTTGATATATTCACGAGTTTCAACCATGTGTGCATGTGAATGTCAGAAAGTGTCGGTTCATTAGATTGAAACAAATCGGTGAAACAAAATTAATTAAATTGATTTGTTTGGGAAATATAAATTGTCGATTTAGTGGGTTGTTCGGCCCAATCTATGTCTTGCATGAATTTTTGAGGTCCAATCACAGTTTGTTGAATATTAATTCAAGTCCAATTCATGAAATAGGTTGTGTATAAATTGCTAGTTGTCAGTCCACTATAACAAAACGGTCCAATCATTGAAGTGGATTTGATACATTGTCGGCTTGTGAATTTGATACATTCTCACAAACTTTTAATTGTTGTCATGTGATATAACAGTGTATTAAGTGCTTGGCCCAATCAGGTTAATTGAGTAAAAGGTTAAATACATGTGAGTAATAGTTTTGGGCAGAAAATTTGTCAAGAAGACTTTGTGATTGAGTTTAATTAGTGGGTCGCTAGCTTGTGGATTTCTTGGTTACAAACGTGTTGTGGACTTTGTGGAAGTTGAAATTTGTGGACTTTGAGCTAAAACGATTTTTTAACCATGTCGTTTAACAAAAAAAGTGTGGTTAAAATGTTTGACGAAGAAGAAAACTATAACCTTGAAAGATTAAATGATTGGTTTGATGGGTGTTGGGGTAGTAAATATCAGAATGAGAATAAGAATGTTTGGGGTAAAAGATTTGAAATTTTTTTGTGTATGAAAAATGAAACAGTGGATGTGTTGGAAAAACGGTTTAAGTGTCTAATTGAAAATTTAACAAGGTACGAGATAAGAATGTCAAATGCTGAAAAAATATCAAAATTTGCGGACGCGTTACCTTCAGAGTGGGATGAATTTTTGATTGAAGTGAAAAAGGATTCTAGGTTCTCAAATTTTTATCCAAATGAATTTATAAATGTAAAGGAAAAGAAAAGGTTGATGAATGGAATAGAAAAAGAATTGGAAAAATTAAGTTTGGATGTGATTGTTGAAATATGCAAAAGAGTCCATATGTGTCGTGTAGCAAAAGATGTTATGAAATACGATATTAAGAGGGGTTGTTATATTGATGAATATATGAATCCTCTTGATTTTGTTAAATTTTTTTGTGCAGGCACATACAAGACAGAGACACAGGATATTTCAAAGAATGAAGAATCCAAGCAAGATGGAACTTCAAAATGTGAAGTTGTGTGCTCAAAATGCGAAAAATTCGAAGCAGACAATGTTAAACTCTTGAAGGATGTGGAGAGTTTAACATTGGAAATCAATCGTATGAAGGATGAAAAAAGATCTGATGATAAACAGATTCTTGAAATGACAGAAAATTTTGAGAATTTGAAATCTGAAAATGTCAAACTGTTGAGTGGTTTGAACAATTTGACATTGGAAAACAAAAAGTTGAAAGAAAATGTAAAAAATGTAAAAATTGTTGAAGATAAACTGAAAAATTTTGAAAATGAAAAATTAAAAATGGAAAAAGAATTTCAAAGTCAAATAAAGATTTTAGAAGATGAGAAAGATATTTTTGGTAAAAATAATATTGAAAAACAAATTGCAATAAATTCTCATCTTGCTAAAATCATACAGCTTGAAAAAGAAGCTGAAAGTGCTCGTAATAAAATTGCTGAGTTAGAAAATAAGTTGAAAGGTTTTGTGACTTCTGTACCATATGTTTGTCCAGAACCGATCAATTCTGTTCCAATAAGTGACAATGTCACAGATTTTGACAAAGTCAAAATTGAAGATTGCGATGACAAAGCTAATGATGAAATAGAAAAAGAAAAGAAAAGAAAAATATTTTTAGAATTACAAGAAAAATTTCAAAATACTGTTTTACATTCTACTGAGAAAGGTGAATGCTCAACGCAAAAACCTGTAAAGAAGAATGTGGAACAGAAACAAAAACAAAATGTTAAAAAACCGAAAAATTTTCAAAACAACAATAAAAGCTCATCAGTTCAGTCATCCAATCGTTATAAAAAACCACAAAAAGTTGAAAATTTAAACTCACAAAAAGTTGGTAATAAGTGGTGCAGGTCGGACCACAGTGCTCAAAAGTCAAATCCAGTAATCAAGAAGAGGAAAGAGTATCACCAAGCCAAACAATGTTTTGATTTAAGCATTTGGACTGAACATGGTGATTGGTACGATAACAGAGTGTGTTACCGATGTGGTTATCAAGGACACATTGCTGTTAACTGCCAAGGTTGGAGTTATGAGACGAGGAGATGCTTTAACTGCAACATCAAAGGTCACATTGCCAGAGATTGTCCTAGGAGATCAAATGAAAGATTGAGGGTTAATTCTCAGAAGATGCCAAAGAAACCAGTCAATGTCAAGCCCAAAGAACAAAAGGTTCAAGAACCTAAAGTTCAAGAAACGAAAGTGAAGCTTTCACAAGGGCAGAAAGACAGACTGAGGAAAAAGAGGAAGGAGGCGAGAGAGTATCTCGAGAAGATCTTGTCCTCGGGTACAACCAATAAGAGTACTGATGAATTGCTTCATTCAACAACAAAGTCAAGTAAACCGAATTCTTCAGTTGCAAATCTGAGGACAAAAGAGGAGGTTAAGAAAAAGGAAATGGTCGGCGATGAATCTGGCTCATCGAAGTCAGACAAGCCACCTTCAGGCGATGAATCTGACAGGTTAAAGTCAGACAAGCCATGTGCAGGCAATGATTCTGGTTTGTCATTGCCAGAAGAGTCATTGGTTGAGGTAAAAATAGAGAATTCTGTTTTAACAATGGATGATGCAAATTTTCCACCATTGTTGAACGAGAATTCAAAAGCACCCAAGGACCGTCAGGCTTGGGTGAAACTGTTTAAATGAAAAACCTGACTTGCCGGAGTTCCCAGGTTGGTAAGCGTGGAACATGAATCGGCACATTTCTTGAGAAATTTCACTCTGGTGATTTTTCGACTTACAAGTGGTAAATCAGGGACATTACGTTGTACTTGATTTTCTACATGTGATTGTGTTGTTAAAATCGATAAATGTTAAATTTTACAAGTGATTGAAGAAAACAAAGTGATGAAAGATCCCCATGTTTGTGAAACGTCACACAAAACTAATTTTCTGGAAAAACCATTTTGATTAAAACAAACTTAAGTGTTTTGAAATCATTATGGGAAAATAGTTTGTTGTGAGGGGAAGTTCTGATTGTTTATGCCAAGTGAATGGCGAATTGAAGTGATTCTCATCAAGTTGTCAAGTTGGTTGTACAGTTTAGTTTCAAATTTCCTAAAATGTGTTTGCATTTTAGGGGGAGTAAGAATTTTTAGAAAATCCAAAAACATTTGAAAATTTGAAAATGTCAAAAACATTGAAAAATTCAAAATGAGTTTTGTTGTGAAAAAGAGGAAATGATAGTAAATCAGTGGACTATCACAGCATGCTAAAGAAATGAAATGACAAATGTGATAAACGGTCTCACTAAAGATGTGACGATAGGCTCAGCTAGACTAGTAGATTTGCGATAACGATACAAACATAAATGAAAAAGCCTAGTTCTAGTGGGAAACATGGTCAAAAGCATAGTACTTGGTTTTGTCCTTCTTGATTGTGTGCCTACTCAGTAATCGCTGATTGTCGAAAGACATAGATTGTGTGCCTACTCAGTAATCGCTGATTGTCGAAAGACATAAAACTGGTTAAGTTTGTGAACTTTCACAACTTTGCTGAAAAGTCACTGTGATTGTGCATTTCTTTTTGCAAATATTTAAACTTGTTTTATTTCTTTATTTTGTTTAAGCATCGGACATCCTCTGCGTATACGTGAGTATCGACCTGGATGTTGTTGCCTAAACGTTCTGCTTTATTTTCTTTGGTGTTTCGTTTAAGCTTTGGATCACCTCTGCGTATACGGAAGTATCGACCTGGTGGTTAAAGCCTAAACAACTTCAACTTGTTTTATTTTTTATTTTTTTTATTTTGTTTAAACATTGGACTTTCTCTGCGTATACGGAAGTATCGACCTGATTGTTAATGTTTAAACATTCTGCGTTGTTTTTGCACATATCCCAGTTGATGAGAGTTTAAAGGCATTACTTGAGTTAGTGTATTGCATGATGAGGGGATATGCTGAGATCGTGGGGTCCATAAGAATTTAGTGCAAAATTAATATACCTTAACGTATCGGTAAGCATTTCGAAAGTTTTTAGATTGAGCTTAAGAGGACAATTATATCGTCAATCAACGTGAATCGTTTAGAACTTAAAACGATTAAAAGCTTAACGGTGCTTGTGATGTGTCTAAAAAACTGATATGATCCTCTTTCGCAAACTCACAAAAATATGCTTGTACATATTTCATTTCTGCATTTAATTTCTGTTATTGCATTTATGTTTCATATTTTGAAAAATTCAAAAAGATTTTCGACAACTGATGTTGAAAAGCTGATATTCAAAATTTCAAAGGCTAAACAAGATGAACAATTAGTTTGGTTAAGATGATGAGAAGTTGGAAGATAATCCTCAAATGTTTAGATGATTCATTAATTTGAATCACAATATTGTGTGTTATATGTTTGAGAATTTTGAGTGAATTCTTTTAGAGTCAAAATTATTTTGTCTTACGAGAGGTTGAGATGTGTAGGTTTCTGATTCTGTTGCTACGGAAAGCCAGGTGTCGATCCCAAAAGCACAGAAGCTTGTCGAAAGGGGGAGCCTGAAGAGACTACCAAAAGGGGGAGCTAAAGCTGAAAACAGATCCACCAGGATTCTGTTCGAGCAAGAATCAAGAGAGAGAGAAAGACAAATCGCTACAAGTTTGACTAAGGATTGACTGCGGCAATATCCAAGGGGGAGATTGTTGATGCATTTTATGTCTATCGCCTTCGTCAATCCGAGCCTTAGCGAGGAAACTGAAGAAACCGAGTCTTAATGTAATATTTAGATAGAATTAGTAAGGTGGCGTTTTGGTAATTAATGAGAAATCTCATTAATTCCAAGGCCTATAAATAGGAGCCTTAGATTTAATCTTTAAGACTTTTGCTCCATTTGGTGATTTTGGTGATTCAAGTTTAGAGAGAGAAAGTCTAGAGAGAGAAAACTCTCTCTACGTGATTCTTGTATTGTACACGTTATATCTTCAATAAAATCACGTTTCTAGTACGTTATTGTGTGTTCGGTCACGCACGTTCATGGATTCCGCACGTCGAATGTTCGTTAAGCAATCGAACGGTGTCAAAACCGGTCCTACACACCCATTGGCTAACTCGTTGTCCAATGGTGACGGTTATCAAGTAATGTATACAAAACCCCACATACCGGCTGTAATTGAAGATTACAAAGACTTAATCCCTGTAAGTATAACTTTGAAAACAAATATGATTTTTGAAAGCAATTTGGTAAAAAGAGAATGACTCACATTGCAGATTTAAACGGGCAGAGTTTAGCCTACTGATAAGCCTGTTAACCTAATTCAAATAACAATGCACACGAAAACTAGGTTAGTAACTTTAATCCAACTTTTACGACAACTCACGAGATCAAAACCTTCATAATGAATGACAAAGTGCGATACTTAAACATCCATCGAATTCACAACGAATGATAAAGCATAACCCGAGTTTGGGCAACACTTAAACATCCATCAGATTGGTTTCTATCAATCGGACATTAAATCGTAGCAGTGATCGAGTTATTACCCTGTTATCGCAACAGAATTTCGTGATTGTGTGTGTTTTTGGAGTAATCAGACAATATCTCAACGTACAAAATGAGTTTTTACGTCGAACCAACGCCCAAATTCAAGTGCCAAACTCCTCTATTTATATTGGAAAAACGGCGCGCCCGCGTGTCACGAGAGGCTCTCGCGTGGCGCAAGAGGTCACTTTTAGCATAGGGTAGCCATGTGTCTCAGTAGCTTGGGTGAGTCGACCGTTCGTTAAAATTCGATTCGTATCAAAAACTGTTTGGATAATACTGACTAGGAAATACCCCGCATGAGTTTTAGGGGCCCTGATCCTGATTCCGATTGTTCTGAAAATTTTAGGGGTCATGCAATATCACTTGGGGGTCTCAATTAGGGTTTCTTATTGGGTAAAATATAATAAGAAATAATGGTTTTGGTGAGAGTTGTAACAATATCACTCTTGGATAAAACCAAGAGGAGGACAGGGAAAGAGGGCAGTTGTAACTAATAATAGTTGTGCATCTGAAACTACTGCTCCTACTTCTTTAACTGCTGAACAAGTTTCTAGGTTGTTAAGTTTGTTATCAGATAAAAGTAATGAAGTTGGTGCTGCTCAGAGTCACAATGTCTCAGGTAGTTCTAATAGTTTTTTTGTGCTAATTTGTTTTACAAACCCATTTTTTGTTTTGCAAATTTGTTTGGTAATGGAAAGGATTCTGGTTGGATAATAGATTCAGGTGCAAACCAACACATGGTTAAAGATGGTGATTTATTAACTGAGTCTATAGATGTTTCAACCTTAAATATAAGAGTTAAACATCCAAACGAAACCGATGCTTTAGTAACTAAAATCGGTAATTTAAAACTTACAAATGGCGTTGTTTTGCACGACGTGTTTATTGTTCCTGCTTATTGTATTAACTTGATATCTGTTCACAAGTTGGCTAAAGATAATAAATTGTCTGTTAGTTTTGATGAGCATTCTTGTTACATTCAGGACCTACTAACAAAGAAATCCTTGGTGACTGGTAGACACTTTGATGGTCTATACTTTTGTGGAAATTCATGTACTTCTATCAAGGTGTGTAGTAGTAATAGTAGTGTTCATAATTTGTGGCATGCTAGATTAGGACATCCTTCTGATCAAGCTATTAAACCTTTTTATGGTAAGTTGAACATTAAATCAATTGAAAATAATGTTCCATGTGAAATTTGTCATAGAGCTAAGCAACATAGAGAACCATTTCCAATAAGTGATCATAAAACTACTTATTTAGGTGAATTAATTCATCTTGATGTTTGGGGACCATATAGGGTGGTTAGTAGAGAAGGGTTTAAGTACTTTCTTACTATAGTTGATGACTATTCAAGGGCAGTATGGATTTGTTTGTTGAAAGATAAGTCTGAGGTGTTTGAGTATTTTAAAACATTTGTTAATATTGTTAAAACTCAGTTTGAAAAAGGCATTAAATGTGTAAGAAGTGATAATGGCTTAGAGTTTGTTAACAATAAAATGAAAGATTTTTGTAAAAACAATGGTATCATTCATCAAACAAGTATTGCCTATACACCACAACAAAATGGTGTGGTGGAAAGGAAACATAGACACCTTCTTAACGTTGCTAGAGCTTTACTGTTTCAAAGTAACTTACCTGTTAGGTTTTGGGATGAGTGTGTGCCAACTGCTGCTTATTTAATTAATAGGACTCCTGCTTCTGTGCTAAATGGGAAAACACCATACGAGATGTGGTATAACTTTGAACCCTTTCTTGAACATTTGAGATTGTTTGGGTGTCTTTGTTTTTTGTACAGTTTTAAATGAGTCAAACAAATTAAGTAGTTGGGCTGAGAAATGTGTGTTTATAGGCTATTCAAATGAAAAGAAAGGATACAAGGTGTTTAGTCTGGATAGTAAAACAATATTTTACTCCAGAGACGTAAAGTTTTATGAAAATGTGTTTCTCTTTAAAGAAAAAACAGTTTTTGATTGTTTGATATGAACACACATCTTGAAGTTAATACACTTAATTTTTTTGACTTGTATGATAACTTGGATACTCAACAATCAGAAAATCCCGATGATGAGGAAAGGGATAAATCTACTGATATACCTTTACCACATCAGTCTCAACAATCAGAGACTCCTACTGTCCCTTCTAGAGGCATGGCTGTTCCTCAGCAACCTAGAGGTTGTGATAGTGAGCCTGGTAGGGTTGAGGATGTGAGTGAAAGTAATGTAGAAAATTCAAATTCTGAGGGAACTAGTTCTGAATTGAGTGTTCAAGTTGAACCTAGGAGGACTAGTAGAATTGCTAACATGCCTAGGAAATTTAATGACTATGTTGTTGAAGGAAAGGTGAAGTATGGGATCGAGCAAGTGGTAAACTATTCAAACTTGTCTATAGAAAACAAATGTTTTGCTACTAGTTTAAACAAAAGTAGTGAGCCTAGGTCATTTTCTGAGGCTGTTAAAGTTCCCAATTGGGTATCTGCCATGAATAATGAAATTGAAGCCCTCAATAGAAATGGCACTTGGGATCTTGTAGATTTGCCTAAGGGCAGAAGTCTAGTAGGTTGTAAGTGGATCTACAAGATAAAATATAAGTCCTCAGGAGAGATTGAGATTGAGAGGTTTAAAGCTAGGTTGGTTGCTAAGGGTTACAATCAGAAAGAGGGGGTGGATTATGATGAAACATTTGCACCTGTCGTGAAAATGGTAACTGTTAGATGTGTTCTTTCACTTGCTGTTAACTTTGGTTGGAATTTGTATCAACTAGACATAAATAACGCATTTCTATATGGTGATTTACATGAAGATGTGTATATGTCGTTACCAGAGGGATATTTCTCTAAAGATGAGTCTAGAGTGTGCAAATTAAAGAGATCCCTTTATGGTTTAAAGCAAGCACCTAGAATGTGGAATGAAAAACTTGTAAAAGTGCTAGTTGATTTTGGTTTTGCTCAAAGTATGTGTGATTATTCTTTGTTTGTTAAACATAAAGATAATGTAGTTGTTTTCTTGTTAGTCTATGTTGATGACATTGTTGTTACCAGTAATAATATTGATGAAATAAACATTGTAAAATATGCTTTAAGAACAAATTTTATCATAAAAGATTTGGGCGAGTCAAAGTATTTTTTTTGGGAATAGAAGTGTTAAAAGATAATAATGGTTTATTTTTGTCGCAAAGGAAGTATTGTATGGAACTGTTCAATGAATATGGTATGTTAGGGTGTAAACATGTTAACTGTCCTATTGATCAAAACCATGTTGTGGCAAATATTTGTAAAGAAAAACATCAATTGTTGTCTAATATCACTTATTGTTAATGCACTTTAGGTGATAAGTGCATGTCTCCCATTTATTAGGGTCTTTATTGTACCTTGTTGAAAGTTAGTCCCAACTTTATCCTAGGGACATTTTGTCCAAAGTTTATCATAGGCCTTTTGTCTGAGTTTTGTATCTAGGACAATGGTCAGGGGTTTAAGGCTAGGACCTTTGTCTGAGTTTATGTTAGGGTCAAAGGTCAGAGTTTTGTGTAGTTGTTTGTCCGGGCTTTCTAGTCTGTCTTGAAAGTCCGGGTTTTGCCTTGTATATATACCTTTATGTGGAATAGACAAGGAAGCGATTCTATGTGAAATTCTGTGCACCTAACCCTAATCATTGTGTGTGTGTTTTGTCTGGCGGCTACTGTGTGTGTGACGTCATTCATCTTCCTCATCAAGAATACTCAGTGTATTCTTGATTTCTCTCACAAATCTTTGCATTCTAGTGTTTCATCTACAGTGGTTGATCATTAGGTGGATTCCGCACACCTGTTGGTTGCATTTGCTGAGTGAGATCTTGGATTTGGAGGCCTTACAAGTGGTATCAGAGCAGTGTGCTCATACTACTGTAGGTGTTTCTTAGTTTGAAGGTTTTTGTGAGAAAAGTTCATGTTTGATAGGGATTAGTGAGTGTTTAGTGAGTTTTTGTGTTTTATTCATGATTCTTCATTCATTTCTAGTGATTTGGTGATGGATTTTGAGTAGTTTAGTGTTTATTAATGTTGTTCTTCATCTGGGTTTTACAGGGGTTTTTGGTTCTTCATCATACAGAGTTTGAAGGTTGAAAAAGGTTCCTAGTTTTGATCTTTGGAAGCATTGTCCGTGTTTTAAATTTGGTGTTTGTGTTTCCGGGGTATTGTTGAACCAGTGTGAAGTCACATTGGGGAGATAGTCCGGAGATTGGTTTCTTCTGAGTTTTGAAAACTCTTGTTCTGAGTTTCAAATCTCCACTGTCCGAATTTTCACCCTAGTTTAGTTAGGTCCGAATTTTTTACCTTTAGATAGGGTAGTCCGAACTTTATTGTAGTTATTGCTCTTGTCCGAATATTGTTTTCTCATTTATTTAGAGTCCAAAGTTTATAACTTTAGAGAGTCCGAATTTTATTTAGGTATCTTCCTAGTCCGAGTTTTATTTAGGTGCCTTAGTCCGAGTTATATTGTTATCTTTTCTTCATTTTTTAGTTTTTTTTTTCAGGTTAGTCCGACTTTTAATAGTTGAGTTTTCTTTTATGTCTTAGTAGGTCCGAGTTCTTTAATTTAGTCCGACTTTTATCTTGAGTAGTAGTGTCCGAATCTTGTCTTCATTATTGAGTCCGAGTTTCACCTTCATGCTGTCCGAGTTTTGTCTATTTGTATTAGGTCCGATTTTTATAAATAGTATCATTAGGTTAGTCTACTTTGAACTAGTCCGAATTTTCTTTTATTTAAGGAGTCCGAGTTTTTGTTAAGTCTTGTAGTGTCCGAGTTTTTATTGTGTTTTATTTCAGGTATTGATCAGGGTTTTACACTCTGATAACTCAGATAACTCAGACATTTCACTCCGGGTTTTGGACTTAGCACATCTTTCAGTGACAGTTCCTGCTTGAAAACCTACTGTTAATCTTCTGTTTCATTCAAACATTGTTCAAATGGCGAACAATCTTACTGCTATGGTTCAGAATATCAAACACAATGCTGAAGTGGGGAGTAACGACAAGCCTCCTCTGTTGATTAATGAATTGGATTTCCCAGAATGGAAGGATCGGTTTGAGAGGTATGTAAGAGCAAAAGACATCAAGATTTGGTTGTGTATTGTTAAAGGATGTGGAGCTACTCCGGTACGTACGTTGACGATTGATACGTACTTGGCTCTCACTGACGACCAAAAGAAATTTTTTGATTGTGAAGAGAAAGCTATGTCAATGATTACGATGGCTATGACACAATCGATACTTCATACTTTCCGTAAGAGAAATACCTCGAAGGAGTTGTGGGATAGCATGATCGAGCGCTATGAAGGAAATGCAATATACAAGAAACGACGACTCGAACGTTTGAAGACTCAATTCGTTGTGTTTAAAGCCTTAAGAAATGAATCATTTGATGATACAGTGAACCGGTTTTATCATTTGTTGAGCGAACTTGATAGAAGTCAAGATGGTATCTACACTGAATTTGAGAAGGTTGAGAAGTTTCTGAATTGCCTTTCCAGAGAATGGAATATGTACACCGTTTTGATTAGAGAAGGTGTTCTCTATGAGGAGCTCTCATTGGAAGAAGTTATACAAAAACTGAAGGGTTATGCTTGGAATATGAAAGATCAAGCATCCGATTTCGAGAAGATCCAAGATCCTCAGTTATATAAAGCTTCAAAACCGACGGATAAGGGTAGTAATGGAGTAAACGGTGTTGCCCTAAATTCCGAGAATGAAGTTCCTGCAGGTGAACACGCCTTTATGAGCAGCAATGTCAGTTCAGGTGGAATAACAAATTCCAATCAAGGAATGTACTCTTCTGGTGAAGCTCAGAAATCTCAAGCGACAAGCTTGAACATTCCAAAGATAGATGCAAGTTGTTTAAAGTTGATTGAAGAAAACATGAGCCTTTTGGCGTCCTTCATGACTGCCTACGAGAACTTCTGTCTTGGAAAGCTCGTTGAACCGTCAAGTCTCGATGAGGACTTTGACCAGATAGACCAAGACGAAATGGAAGAACTTGATCTACAACTCAATATGGCACTCTTAGTCCGTAGAGCGAAGAAGTTTCTGTTGAGAACGGGTAGGAAGTTCATAGGAGGTCAGACAAAGACTCGAATGGGAGTTGACATGTGAAAGGTGAAATGTCACAACTGCGGCATCTACGGGCATTTCGCACGTGATTGTCGGAAGCCGAAGATGGAAAGATCGAACAGAGAAAACTACTCTCAAGGAACAACTCAAGACCTCACAACAATTCAGCAACTACTTCAAACTCAAGTGCTCGTCCAAGTGGTTCTGAAAATCTTGCACCTTCAACAAACAATGCTATGGTGGCTCAATCTTTACAAAAAGTGACTGAGCCTTACGACTGGGGTTGTGCATTGGAAGACATTTTAGGAGCTATTGTGTCACAAGCCTTTATAGCTGAAATTGTCAATGAAGAAGTGTGTGAAGAGATTGTCGAAGAGACTAGCATTGAGGAATTTGCGGTTGTAGCTGAAGAAGTGTGTGAAGAGATTGTCGAAGAGACTAGCATTGAGGAATTTGCGGTTGTAGCTGAAGAAGTGTGTGAAGAGATTGTCGAAGAGACTAGCATTGAGGAACTTGCAGTTGTAGCTGAGGTTCTTGGGGAAGAGTTGGATTCGGGAAATGTTTCTGAGAATGAAGATAACCCGAATGAAGAGTCTGTTGAAAAGGCTAACAAAACAGAAGATGGAGAAAAGGGAGGACGCTTTGAATTCAACATCTCCACAGCCGAAATGCAGCAATTTGCGGATGCAGAAGCTAAAAGGTTGGAAGAAAAATCCGGAGAAAATGAAGCATGTGCATTCATGGCTGGCATTGAGGTAAAATCATCTTCTGTAGATAAGCGGTGTGCTAGATGTGTTGAGTTTGTCACCAAGATTGATAGATATGCACTTCATAACACAAACTTAATTGCAGATTTAGAAAAATCCAGAGAACTCATTGCTGTTTTGTCTAATTCGGATAAAGAACACCGAATTAAGATAAAAGCGCTCAAAAATGATATCTCTGAATTTGAGAGACTTGTGGCTCAAGGAATTGTTAAAAAACAGGAATTAAAATCTGAACTTGAAATGAACCAAAATTTTGTTTTGGAAAAGAACAAAATTATTTTAGAAAACGATAATCTCACTACGTGAAAAAAGGGCTATGGCCACACTTTTGGCAAAACCGCCCTGCCACACATTTGAAAAAATGTGTGGCTAAAGGGCATTCATCACATTTCAAAACACCTTTAGTCACATATTTTATTATTAACGTGACGATTTCTACTAGTTCAGAACCTTTAGCCACACTTTTAGAAAATTATTAGCCACAACTCGAAATGTGTGGCCAAATGTGATTTATGGCCACATATTTTTGTTTCATGTGACTAAAAATATATATATTTGACACCTTTAGCCACACTTATAAAAAAAACTGTGACATATATTAGCCACACTAGCAAAGTGTGACTAATTGTTATTTATTATCACAGTAATTGTATTAATGTGACCAATAACATATGAATTCAAAACCTTTAGCCACACTTTAAGAAAAAAGGTGTGACATTTATTAGCCACACTAAAAAAGTGTGTCAATGTGTGCTACGACCACAATATATTGTTTCATGTGACTAAAAACATAAGTATTCATAACCTTTAGCCACGCGCTAAGAAAAAAACAGCCACACTATAAAAGTATGGCCAAATGTGATCTACGATCACATTATATATTTACTAATATGGCTAAAATCTAATATATATAGTTATCTATATTATTATCTGTGACCAAATGTTATACAATATTTACACTTAAAATTAAAAAAAAACCATGTGCCTTTCTATAAACATTTATCACATCATTGTCACTTTCTTTATTTTCGTGTGACGAAATATTATCAAATGTCATGGAAAAATGTGTGACTAAATGTTAAACTTACTATATATTAAAAACTTTCCCCAAAAATATTTCATTCTAAAACTTCCCATCAAAATATTTATCCTAGAATTTAAACTTTCCCTCAAAATATTTCATCCTAAAACTTCTCACCAATATATTTCATCCTAAAACTTCCCACCAAAATATTTCATCCTAAAAATTAAACCTACCCCCAAAATAACTTCCCTTCAAAATATTTCATTCTAAAACTTCCCACCAAAATATTTCATTCAAAACTTCCCTCTCAATTAATATTCTCATTTGAAAATATTAGTTAATATTATAAAACTAAATAAAATCTTACTAGATATTTAAAAATTTATCCTATTATTAATGTTATATATTCTAACCATATGTATTTTCTTCTAAATAATATGTAAGAGTATGCATATTAGTTACGTTTATATACGTTTTTAATGTATGCAAAATTTGTACTAGTACCAAATTTCCCGTACCGAATTATTTTCGGTATCCACTTTTTAGCGTTTTCGGTACGGTACCAATATTATAACGAGTTTAATTTTCAAATACTGGTAACATAGAGTATCGTACTGAACTTTTTCGGTACCGGTATCTGTTCCTATATTTGACGATTTTCAGTAGCGGTATTTTCGTACCGGTACCGAACTCATCCCTAATCATATATGTATTAATAGACCATATGAGGCCTTAATGGATCATAATGGCCAATAGTGGGTCATATATGTGTGTTAATGGACCATATTGGGCCTTAATGGATCATAATGGAGAATAGTAGTCAAACATGTCTTAATGGACCATGTTGGGCCTAAATGGATCACAATAGCCAATAGTGGATCATACAAGTCTTAATGGGCCATATTGGGCCTTAGTGGATCACAAGGACCAATAGTGGATCATACATGTCTTAATGGACCGTATTGGACCTAAATGGATCACAAAGACAACTAATGGATCATATATGTGTTAATTGACCCTAATGCACAATCGTAGATCGTACAAGTCTTAATGGACAATATTGGGCCTTAATGGATCACGGTAAATCGTAGTAGATCATACATGTGTTAATGGACCATATTGGGCCTAAATAGTTCATAATGACCAAATAGTGGATCGTATATGTCTTAATGGACCGTTTGTCCCTTAATGGATCAAAGTGGACAATAGTTGATCATACATGTTTTAATGGAACATATTAGGCCTTAATGGAGCACGATGGATAATAGTAGACCATACATGTTTAATGAACCATATTGAGCCTTAATGGATCACAATGGACAATATTAGATCATACATCTCTTAATGGACAATGTTGGGCCTAAATGGTTCATATTGCACAATAGTATAGCATACTTGTTTTAATGGACCATATTGGCGCTTAATGGATCACAATGGACAATAGTAGATAATACATGTCTTAATGGACCATATTGGACCTAAATGGTTAATAAAGGACAATGGTAGATCATAAATGTCTTAATGGACCATATTGGTACTTAAAGGATCACAATGGGCAATAGGAGATCACACATGTCATAATGGACCATGTTAGGCCTTAATGGATCAAAATGGACAATGGTAGATTATACATGTCTAAGTGGACCATATTGGGCCCTAATGGATAACAATGGACAATAGTAGATCATACATGTCTGAGTGGACCATATTGGGCCTTAATGGATCTTTATGGACACTTGTTGATCTTACATGTCTTAATGGACCATATTGCAGGTCTTAATGGATCTTAATGGACCATATCGCAGGTCTTAATGGATCTTAATGGACAATAGTTCAATCCTAAATGATTTCCTCTTGAAAGCCCTAATCAAGAACTCTTTCAGGTATGTTCTTTGGCCTCCCAAAATTACAACGAATCTTCAAAAGCCCTAATTTGAAGATGTTAATTTTAATATATTAATTTGCTAGAAAAATAAAAAAATAAAAATATTTGGGTTGAACGGGCCGGGTTCGGGTCAGCCTGCGAATATTCGAGTTAGGTTCGGGTTCATATGTATGAAATGATTTTCGGGTTCGGGTTTGTCTAAAATTTTGGGTTCGGGTCGGGTTGAACCCGCCAACCCGCGAACATGACCTGTTTAGCACCCCTACTTACAACCATTTTCAACAACAATAAAAGGAAGTGTCGGCGGCAATAGTGCTAGCCGACTATTGGATCAAATGGGCGGCAGGGGAAATAGTGCCAGGCAGCTGCCTGGCACTCCCCTATTGGCTCAACAAATTTACGATTTTATCTCGCTTTAAAATTACGATTTTGCCATCAGTTCAAAAATATGTTTTTACCCCCACTTAAAAATAAATTTGCGCTTTTACTCCCACCTAAAAATTTCGATTTTGCCCCCGGTTAAAAATTACGACTTTGCCCCGTTTCAATTTACAGTTTTGCCATTAGTTTTTTCCCCTTATAATTACCATTTTTCCATCAGTTCAAAGTTATGTTTTTATCCCCACTTAGAAGTAAATTAACGCTTTTGCTCCCAGCTAAAAATTCCGATTTTGCCCTCGGTTCAAAATTACGATTTTGCCCCGTATAAATTTATAGTTTTGCCATTAGTTTTTTTTTTCTCACAGCCAAGTTACGATTTTGCCCTCAACTTATATTTATATTTTCTCCATCGTTTTTGTTTGTTTTCCTGGTGAAACTACAATTTTGCCCCAGTGTAAAATTACAGTCATGCCAGCAGATTCCTGGCACTCCCCCATTGGTCCATTTAATTTACGATTTTATCCTGGAATTAAAATTTTGCTTTCGCCCTCAGTTAAAAATTACGTTTTCCCAATCGTTTTCGTTTTTTTAGCAAAAGTAGAAAACATTTTTTTAATCCGTTGACTCGATTTAATTTTTTTCCTTCTCAATGAGCCGTCTAACACTCGCTCATTAGTCCTGAAAAATTACAGTTTTGCCCAGATCCGAAAAAATTCGTTTTAGTTTTTTTTTCCTAGCAAAATTATAGTAGTGTTTTTTGATTGATTGAGAATTATTCGGCTATCGCCCCGCAACGCGGGCGAGCATCAACTAGTTATCTATAATACGAAGTGCCTCTCACAGAATTTGGCGGACGAGAATTTTCATCCAAAAAATTCCCCCAAGCTTGATCCGGCTTCCAATTTCAACTCCCCGTGCTTGATTTTTCTTCTATGAATTTTGTTTCATTTTCACCTAATATTTCCCTCCCAGCCACTCCCGCTTTCGATTTCAATCCTAAATGAATTCCTCTAAAAAGCCCTAATCAGGAACTCTTTTAGGTATCTTCTCTAGCCTCCCAAAATCACAACAAATCTTCAAAAGCCCTAATTAGATCTCTTCAACAGAGCATTTGATTCCGAACTGCTCTCCTAATCAAATCTATGCTCGCTCAAGAACAACAGCCAGCCGAATAGTACTAGTAATTCTCCTGACTTGATCTATTCATGTTCACACGATTCTGATTTTGTTCTTACACATCTCTCCATAAATTTTAGGTTTTCGCATTAAATTTTGCTCTCCGTATTAAATATCTTCTTAATTTTTGTTTGTATGTATAAACTTGAGGTGTTCATGGTTGATTTTAGGCATTGTTTTCAGCCAAAACCGGGACCTTGGCCAGTTTGATTCTTGCTGTCGGAGCAGATAGATGAGAACCGGAACCGGTCGGTTGGACCGAAAAACCGGGAGGTTGGATCGGGTTTTTAATCGGTCGGTCTCCCTACCTCGATTCCCTCACACGGTTCTAGCATCCTCTCAGGATTTGGTTATGGCGGAAGGTTATCGCTACACCCTTGTTGCTCAGTTAGGTGAGTTTGACTCTGACTAGTGTCTCTTGATATGATTCTTGTTGATTTTTTTTATTTAATTTAAGTTTCGTCAGTTAGGGTTTATAG
Organism: Helianthus tuberosus; assembly: GCA_030545235.1. Taxonomy (NCBI): domain Eukaryota; kingdom Viridiplantae; phylum Streptophyta; class Magnoliopsida; order Asterales; family Asteraceae; genus Helianthus; species Helianthus tuberosus. The sequence continues at coordinate 44,437 of JARYGA010002061.1, forward strand.
AACTGCAGGATCTTGTATGATCGTGTGTTTAGGGTTATCTATGTGTAAAGTCGAGGTGGTGATGAGGTGATGAAGTATTGGATTCACTAATTTGTTTGGATTTATTTGCTGGTTATAGTTAGGTTATTCTTATTGTGTGGATGCATGAACTAGTTAAGATATATGTACATATAATACTTACTTTTGATGGGTTTTTCGTTTAATTATATGTAATGCTTATAATACTTACTTTTGATGTGTTTTTTGTTTAATCATATGTAATTTAGGCTCATAGGTTTGTGTGATTGTGTAGCATGTGGAATGATGCCTGAATCCCAAATACCCCAAGTTGCAACAGCTTCTTTACTAGTTGTTTGATGGGAGTATTTAGCCACTAGCCTTTTAACCGTATGATCAGCTACCAATCCCTAGTTTAGCATATTCATATTGTTGTATATTATTGTTATTTGTTTGCCAACAAAATGGCCACTAATTGTTCTGATTATATTCTAACCTGTTTATAATATGCCACCAATTTAATCGTGTTTTAATAATCCTGATGTTTGTTTCCTCATAGTTAGAGGTTTAAACGAGTTGATTCAAGCCTTATTTAGGCTCAAGCTCCGCTCACTATATAAATAAAAGCTTGTATAGACTCGTAGATCTGCTTGAGCTTGTTATTAAATGAGCCTCAATAACATTTGTGTTTTTTTTTTTTTTTGTGAAAGTGATATAAATCTAATAAATTTATGATTTTTTTTAAATCTATCTTTTAATATTATATTCTTATTAGCATCAAATGAGTTCAGCTCCTTAAAAATTTTCATTTGCAGCTTAAATTATGATATGTATGTTCATGTAATAGCAGTTTTAATTAAGATATGTATGTTCATGTAATGAAGATGACATTGTTTCTTGTGAATTGTGATAAGGTAATTTATTTGAATGATGGATGGACATTTGGTATCGGGTACCGAACCGTACCGGGTATATTCGGTACCGGTATTTACGGGTAAAACACCGGTAAATATTGGTACCGGACCGGTGTATTCGGTTCCGGTACGGCGGTACCTGTACCAATTTTCCCAATTTTTCGGTACGGAACGGGTTCTGAACCTGATTAAAGTTAAATGAAAGTTCACTGCCAATATATTCTTATCATCTTAGTAACATGCACTTCTATCCTACAACCCAAAATGTACATGTTATTAGAGAATGATCACCTTAAAGGGAATGGAATGCTAGTGTTAATTTACATGCATCAAAGAATATAAGTTATAATATTGCTTCATGATCATATATATCAAGTGTTCTTTCGCTGTACAAATTCCAGTCATAATCAACTAATATTTTCTTTATCAGGCCATAATAGAGTTTCAGTAAATTTTAATGATTAAATAATAGGATTGTTTGTGTGGATGATGGTGATGGTTGTCTTTGTTGCAGAGTACTCTCATGAACCATATGTGGATTCATAACATGGCTTTCTTTAGCAAGACGACGTCGTTGCCTCATCACCCAACAACCCTCCTTCACCGCCTCATTCCCTTGAAATTCTTTTTTCTCGTCTCAAGTGGATCTAGTTATTGCTATATCTATAACTTGCTTGTCTTTGTTGCAGAGCATTCTCGTGGACCCTCTACAAATTCTAAGCTTGTCAATCATCTTAAGAGTATAATCAAGGTTTTAATTCTGAGCTTATTTTTTACATTTTTTTTTTGCTTTGTTTGCATTTTCGTGATGAGTTATGATTGTTTTTTCAGTTTAGAGGTGGTCCGATGAGTACATAGAGGAAGTGCTGATAAATCCCAAGGCTAGTTTATAACCTCTCTGAAGTAAGCCAAATGTTTGGAGAGGTAATTTGAAGCAAAAAAACTGTAATTCTTGAATTAAGTTTTATCACAAAGTATTTTCTTTTTAATCTGTGTTGCTACTAGGCAAGCCAAAATGGGTCAATCTGACGATCTAGCTAAGGGCCGAAATGAAAGCTGGGAGAGTTTTTCATAGAACGAAAAAGGTTATCTTGTTACAAGTGATACAAAAGTGTTGTAGCTAGGAGTGATGTAGGTTATGTTGCACTTGCTGCATCATTTGTAAAAAGCTTTTGATTAAAAGTTTATGTATTTAATATGTAAATTGAAAACTTATGTATGGATTTTAGTTTATTATTGTTAATATTATTAATTTGGTTTTTATGTTTGTTCAATTTTACTACTGTGCTAACTTTACAAAAAAATAAAATTGCTTGCACGAATTTGGGCATATAGAACCACAACAAACGTGTAACCAAAGGTTAGAAATGACCACACTTTCAATAAACTCATGTAACTATTTAATAGAAACGGCCACACTTAAATTTATTTCTGTGGCCCTGGATACCATTTAACCACATTTAATATACCATTTGCTTAATTACAACAACCTTTTGGTCACAGTTTTTTTAAATTGATGTGACTAAAACAAACAATTTAGTGACTATATAATAGAAATGGCCACACCTACATTAAATTAATATGACTATATAATAGAAATAACAACACTTACAATAAATTCATGTGGCCGTTGATACTATTAAGCCACACTTAACAGATCATTTTCTTGATTACAACAACCTTTTTGCCACAGTTTTCTAAAACTGGTGTGACTAAAACAAACATTTTGGTGACTAGATAATAGAAATGGTCACACTTACAATAAACTCATGTGGCTATATAATAGAAACAACCACACTTAAAGTAAATTCATGTGGTTGTTTATGCTATTTAGCCACACTTAAAGGACCATTAGCTTGATTACAACTTTTTTGCCACAGTTTTTTAAAATTTATGTGGCTAAAAGAAACTTTTTAGTGACTATATAATAGATATGACCACACTGATAATAAATTCATGTGGCCGTTGCTACCGTTTAGCCACAATTATTGCACAAAATGCTTGATTTCAGCAAGACCCTTTAGCCACACTTTTAAGTTGCTACAGCCACACATAAGTGAATGTGGCCGTATGATGCCTACGATGACTTGACCTTTAGTCACACTTGGGTTGAAAAAAATAAGTGTGGCTGTTGGCATATGGTCACAGTTTTTTTGTGTGGTTGTATCCATATTTTGACGTAGTGTCTGATTTTAGACTTGCAACGAAAAATTGAAAAGTTTGGGGATTCATCTAAAGTGATGAATTTATGTATTAACAGCCAACGTCTCAAAGAATCTGAGGAAGAAATGTTCGGCATCGGTTATAAGAATGTGCCTCCTCCAGTAAACCATAATTATACATCTATGCCAAGCATTGATCCTGAATTGGCAAATTTTGTGCCAAAGACCCCTCTGACGGTTGAACCGCAAAGTGAGTCAGAATCTGAGCCAGATGAAGTTACTGACTCAGATCAGTCGAAGATGAGTGGAGTTTCAAAGAAAAATGAAGTAAATCTTGAAAACATTGAAAATTTGATAAACAATAAGATTTTGGAAATGTTTAATCAAGTTCAAAATGTGAAGTCAAAACCAAAGTCACGTGGGAAATCTAAAAGGTTTTTGAAAAATACCCCTAAAACTGAGTTTGTTAAAGGGGAGGATTTTGTCAAAGAAGAAGTAAAGATCGAAACAGGTTCCAACTCTCAGTTTGTGAACCAAATTTTGAAAAATTCCACTAACGCCTCATCATCTTCGACCAGTCATGAGGAACGTCCAAAGAATGCTACAAAAATTCGCAAATGTTATAAGTGTCGTGGGAAAGGACACTTAGCAGCAGACTGTCCAGATGACAGGGGTAAATCTCTTGCTGATCCTGATCAAAGGAAACCTTTTGTTGAAAAACCACAAAATGAAACAGTTAATGTTGAAAAGAAAAACGGTAAAAATCAGAAGGTTGAGAAAAACAAAGTGATTAAACAAGAAATAAAACCAATTGTCAAAACAAATGCTAAATCACAACAAAATCATGATCATGGGGAGAAACCAGTTGTTATAACTCGTGGTAAAGGACCGGAAAGTTCATCTCAAAAACATGATACTCGTAAGAAAACCCCTCACAGACGACAAAATCATGTTACTTTCCAAACACATGAGAATGACCAACGTTTTGGAGGTTCGAACAACAACTATGTTAGACCTCATGCACAAAACAGATTCGTGAATGACCGAAATGCGTCACCCCCTCGATTTCCAAATCAAAGACAGCATTCGGATAATCATCCACGATCATTCTCAAGACACGATGATGTTCCTAGATTTGGTAGGAATTTTGAGCCACCCAGGAATCAAAATTACAGTTACCAAAACTATGGAAGCCGAGGTTATGGAAACTCTGGTTATACCAACAGATCGTCAACTCCGTATAATCCACGATTTGCAGGGAGTCATTCCAACAATTTCCGAAATGGAAATGGAGGACATAGAGACGATGATGGCTATTTCAAAGAGTTTTCTTATGTTAACG
>JARYGA010002062.1:0-29462 GCA_030545235.1 Helianthus tuberosus
ATTGGAACAGACTGCCATGGATTTTGTCACTAGTTTACCAAAAACTTAGAACGGAAACAATATCACCTGAGTGATCGCTGATTGTCTCATGTAACCAGCACACTTTCTTGCAATCAGGGAAACTGACGAGTCTTCGCAGCTTGTGAATGTTCCTCTGAGAGAGGCGGTTTTTAGGCACGAGGTGCCAACTCTGGACACCTTTGATTTTGGATTATACCGGATTTATAACAGGCAATACACAACACCCTTGGCTCACCTCTCGATATGAGCATTACTTATCACGGTAGGACAACCGGACGGAGTAACGAACCATCCTGACACACGAAAACATGCTGGAGCATGTGCGTGATTGACTCAAGTAAACATCTGGAAGGACACTTATTTTGCCGTTACCGTTTTAGTATGCATACAGCTTTGTTTGTGGCATTGCATGGATGATAATGCCAACCTACTTGTTGGACTGAGGTGGATGACAACCTAATCACGGGTCCAGGACTTGCACTCGGAACTCTTGGGAAGATTGTTTAGATTGGAAATTGTGTGGCGACAACGCGTGATCGCCAGGAAACCTAATAACTTAGGAAACACTGGGAGTTCGCCGCAGGCGAACATGTCATATTGGAAGTCTCACCCCGGGAGGGTGTGCTGTACGCCTTGGGAAGCGTGACAAGATAAATTTACGTCACATTGTGTCATTCAAAATTCTGGAAAGAATCGGTGAAATAGCCTGCAAAATCAAGTTATCTGACAGATTGAGCAATGTTCACGTTGTTGTTCATGTCTCAAATCCGAAGGAGTGTTAGCCGACCAAACACTTGCGGTCTCTTTGCAAAAATCATAGATAAGTCACAGCTTTCAAGATACCCATTGAAATCACGGACCAGGAGGTTAAGGTTCGTAAGCACAGTTGAATTCCAGTTACGAGAGTTCGTTGGAACTTAAGATTAAGTATTCTCAGTCGTCCTAAACTACTGAGTGATAGTCCCGTAACGATCCGATTCCAGTCTCGGTTCGGTGAAAAATATGAAGACGGGTGATTCGAGCCATGAACAATCGATAATAAACAAGAAAGATAGAAACTTTAATGATTGAACAAGGAAAGTTTCATTGAGAGGATTAAACAGATACAAAGATAATCATCCACCCCGGGTGAACTCCCCCGGGGTGGTGGCTCCCCAAATGCACACCTCACAAGTGAGGTTTACTACTCTATATATAGCCCCTTGAGCCTTGTCCTCCAAGCAAGCCGCCCCTTGCTTGGAAAACCCAATTGAAAATACTAAAAAATACAAACTATATAAAATAAGCTTGCTATACCAAACGAACAATAATATCGCTAATTAAAGCGGCCTTAATTGATAACATCATTCTCCAACTTGACCCAACAATATTCCCCCGAGAATGATGCTATCAATTCTTCAAATGAACTTCAAAAATAAATCTGACGTCGTCTTCGAATCTTCAGAAATCGGCTGAAAATAAAATATCTTTCATTGTCGTTTTCCCCCGCAAATGTAGACCCTCCAAATTAATTCAAGATTCAAACTCAATCGGCAACTCCCACTGTGTGTAAGCTTTACGCCCGATTGAACATCTCTACTATAACTGGCATGTGATAAAGGTTCGAACCTCCAATGATCGAAATAAAATAATCTGCTTCTTTTTGAAAATCTTCAACTCGGTCAAAACTTTAAACCCCCAAAGTAGACCCTCCAAATTAATTCAAGATTCAAACTCAATCGGCAACTCCCACTGTGTGTAAGCTTTACGCCCGATTGAACATCTCTACTATAACTGGCATGTGATAAAGGTTCGAACCTCCAATGATCGAAATAAAATAATCTGCTTCTTTTTGAAAATCTTCAACTCGGTCAAAACTTTAAACCCCCAAAGTCGCAATATTTTCTTTCGACCCATGTAATAATCTTCTACTCCCGGCCCACTAGTTGTCTAGTAATTCATGACCCCTCCCACTTAGCTTGAAAAAGTCCTCTCAACTTTAAAAATGCTTGGCCCAAATAAAATGCTTTAACACCCGGCCCATAAAATATCTCAACATATATATGCTACTTAAAATTTACCAATTCCAAATGGAGCCCAAGATAACCAGCAAATCATATCACCTCATTTCAAATCCAACCTGCTGCAATTTAAAAAATATTCCAAACATCTTGGAATTTCAATATTTCCATGCGTGGCCAAAAAAAATTGAGGCAGTTAATTAATCTTTATTAGTGGAGCCCAACATCATGCTCCATTTAATCACCCATACATTTCAAATATAAACAGACAGGAGCTCGTGAAGAATAAGCAGCCAAGCCCAATATAAAACAATCCAAGACTCCATCTCTAATTAAATGACCAATAACCTTTTTAATCAAACCTGGAAAATTCTTGTGTGGCCATGTGGGACCAAGAAAAGAATGCACCTAGGAAAATAGCTACATGGCCCAATTAAAATAAATAACCTGATAAATCCAATGTGGCCCAACATGTGAACGGTCTGTGACTTTCAAACCCTAGCTGCCAACAACAATTTTCCTGCCGACATCATCATTTCTTGTGTCATTACTTGTGCATCTCCAGTTGTCGTGTATCACCGTGAATACATCGGACGAAACAAATAAAAATCCCACTCGTATGAAACTAGATGTCGAACCACCATTACCGTAAAAGATGACCAAAATAACCAGAACCTTAGTCGCAAAACAATCCATCAACAGCCACCTCAACCCTTCGCCGGAACCACCATCATCGCCTATCTTCTTACCACTACAACATCATTAGTCACCACCCTCCATTATCACAGCCACCAACGTCATCACTGATGATGATAACCATCGCCTTCATTTCTTCTAGCGTTACAAACCACTATCACTGGAGTGAGGATATCACTAGAATCCATCTCCGTTCGTCGGAAATTTTGGTATAGGGACTAATTCCATCATTATGATGAAGACCGGAGCTTCTCCATCTTATGGCGGCACTGAATCGAAGAGAGTACCACCGTCGGCGGCAGCGGTGAGCAACACCATCGGCGAACTCCTGCCAGTCCAGCGCACGAAGATTACCTTGCCGGAGAGAGAACAACTCTAACGGTAGTAGTCACGGTGGAGGAAGGCGGCGAGATGGAGGTTTTGGAGGCGATGGTGGAAAGAATTCGAGCGCGACGGAGGAGAGAGGAAGACAATGTTTTAGTGCTTTTTCTTCTCTTTTTTTTGTTTTAAGAAAAACACACTCACAATGTGTGTGCTTTGAAGAACTGATGAAGAACATGGTTATGAATAAAATCGCTGAATGTGAAACATCATCCAACACCCACATCTGCTATCATCAAACTTGATACTAAATAAATTCGCCAGATCTGCAACACCCCAAAATACACAAATCTTTCATCTATTAACGTCTCCGACTGGTTTTCCGTTGAAGCCCCGACCGAACCGAAAGCTGAAACGAGGCACTGAGGCTCTGATACCAAATGATAGTCCCGTAACGATCCGATTTCAGTCTAGGTTCGATGAAAAATATGGAGACGGGTGATTCGAGTCATGAACAATCGATAATAAACAAGAAAGATAGAAACCTTAATGATTGAACAAGGAAAGTTTCATTGATAGGATTAAACAGATACAAAGATAATCATCCACCCCGGGTGAACTCCCCCGGGGTGGTGGCTCCCCAAATGCACACCTCACAAGTGAGGTTTACTACTCTATATATTACCCCTTGAGCCTTGTCCTCCAACAAGCCGCCCCTTGCTTGGAAAACCCATTTAAAGACGCTAAAAAATACAAACTATATAAAATAAGCTCGCTACACCAAACGAACAATAATATCACTAATTAAAGCGGCCTTAATTGATAACATCATTCTCCAAATTGACCCAACACTGAGTCAAAACCTAATGCAACTAGGCAAATTTCGGGACGAAATTCCTTTTCAAGTAGGGGATGATGTGGCACTCGAGGAAAATCCACAGTCGTCTTGATTTATCACTTCATTTCTTTGGGCTTACTTATCAAATTTCGGGATGAAATTTCTTTCAAGTTGGGGATGATGTGACGATCCGGAATCTCAAGGTCCTTTTTCTATGTACAACTCGCTGTCACGATTCGCTTTATGTCATGTAACACCTGTGCCTCCACGGCCATCAAACAAATACCAAACCAATGAAATATTATATTTCATACTTGGGATTTGTAAAAATATGTGTATCATTTGCATATATCAATTCTTGTTCAATTTCAAACTCTAAATCGCTTTCTGGAAGGTTATACGCGCACCGATGCGTAAATATAACCAGTTTAATGCAACAAACACTCCGGAATAGTGACATAGGCTTAACATACCTTAAATAACCTTTACATAACTTAGAAATAAGTTTTAAAGGCTTTGGTATGGCAAAATCAAGTTAAATCGCTTACAGGGACTAAATTTGACAAACTGCGAAAGTATGCCAATTTGAACTGTAACAGACATTCCGGAGCATGACCATAAGTTAAACATACCATAAATATCCTTCACATAGCTTAGAAATAGGCTTTGAGGTGTTCGGTATGCTAAAATAAACTTTTGTGTCATTCAGGGATTAAAAGTGTCAAAAAGTGCACAAGTTTGCATTTTCGCGCATAACTTACGTTCTGAATACATCCGGACATCCAAAAATTTATGTAAGAACTAAAATACTTTATTTTAGTGTTCGGCATAAGAAAAATCCATTCGTCACGTCATTTGGATCGTTTTTCGCGCTTGTGCGCATTCCGTCGTAATTAAGCGAACATCGCGTTCGTACGACCAAACGAACCATCATCCGGCATATTTTTGAGCATGTTTCATGTCCACAATGTTTAGGCATCATTTTAGGGCCTTAAAGTTGGCTTTACGGGCCTTGGAAGTGTCGGAAATGGCCTTAAACACGTGCAGGGACTGAAACTGTAATTTCTGAAACTTATTGCTGATCTGTGACTGCTAGGCGGCCCGCCTCAGTTCCTGAGAATCCTTAGGCGGCCCGCGAGGCCCCTTCTGACCAGATTAAGTGCATTTAACCACAAGTTGCAGCTGTTTGATCCTCCACCACATGTTCTAACTTGCTTAGTCAGATGATAAGCATCAATTTTAGCTTCCATAACCTTCCAACAAGTGTACGGATGGGATCGAATCACGGTTTCCATGAAACGATCTCAACGGTGCACCGAATACTATAAATACCCCATGCCCCCCCATTGCATAACTTACAAGAATTCTGATTTGAGAAACTCTAAGTTGAAACCATTGTTTCATACCTGAGATTCTTGGATCGGGATTAGCATTCGGGGACCCTGGGTAAGTATTCTTTCGTTCTTTTCCTTATTTTATTGCTTTTCGAGTCCGAAAGTCAAACTTTGTTTGACTTTCAGCATTGACCAGTAATGGTCAATGCGAAGTTCGTTTGAACTTCGCAACGTGAGTGTAATCACGTTGGTCATAGTCCCTTGGGACTATGCCTACTGATTACCACGTTGTCTAGAGTCGTAGGGTAGGCGATCTAATAAATCGCCTATACCTTCGAACTCGACCCATTTGGTCGATCATTAGGATCCGACCAAATACATTAGGTGACCATAGTATATAGGGAATAACCTTCCGAGGTTATACCCTATGGTCACATCGTTTAAGTAGTTGTATGATAGGTAGTTTATATGCCTTAGGTAAATTACCAGAATACCCTTTTCATGTATAATTGATAATTAAGCATATGTAACCTAAACCTTTGTCACATAACTGATTATGTAACATGTTTAGGCATATAACACTTGTCATAGGGCTAGTTAGGCGGTCCGAACGCGTTTCACGCGCACGACGCGTTAAAGTAGCATATGTTACCTTAATGGGTCGCGATGGGTCGAAAGCACTTAGGTTTGGTTTCATTGTAGTATGTAGGCCTTGTTAAACCATATCATATGAGTTCCAATACTCATTTGGTTTACCAAACCTCATCCTATCCGATCTCCCGATTTAAGTCCGGTTTATTTATATAGTTTTAGATTGCCGACTGATTCCGTGCTCCCTCTAGCTTTGTTTGGTTGTTGTTCAAGACCTCCAAGCATTATCAGGCGAGTACATTCTTCCCCTATTTTACTGTTTTCAACTGTTTTGGGGTGACTCATATGTGCTAAATGTTTTCGATGTTATAACGATGGTTTCAAAAACAATTAAGACGATTTATACAAAACTAATAACGATTTCATAAAGTGAACAAACTTGTTGGTTGTAGTTACATAACAAATGACATTCATTAGCAATGATCAAGCCGACCAGTATTAGGTTATGGTACCATAGGATCTGACAAATCCCGTTATTTACTACACCCGTGGTTATGTGTGGGTATGGTAGGTAGCGACTGAATCTGTAATTATTAATTTACCCTATGGAGGTTTGTTAATACGAAAACGAGAAGCGAAGAAAACGAGAAGCGATGAAAGTCACGAAGGTTTGAATGTTATTAGCGAGACGACCTTATAAGTAGTTTCACGACCTAAAACGAATTAAACGATTTACGATTGGTTTTCACATGATGTTTTAACGATTGGGTTAACGATTGGGTTCAAAGCGATATACGATATTATTTTGGTTATACATATTACATGATTTACATTTGGGCATGAACATTACTTTGGTGGTTTGGTTTGGATTAAGTGATTAAGTAACAATGCGTGTGGAATATGATACAAGCATGGTGGATACGCCGCTGGTACTTCCTATATATAAGTGTTTGTATGGTATTACATATTGTAACGTTATTTGAATCATTTCAGTTTGAGACATAGAACATTTTATACAAGTAACATACTTTTCACAAGACATTTATTTACAAACAACTTATCTTATACAAACTCATTTTACATGGTTATTCATTTAATCATGCATTATTCTCTTATTTATACATATCACCTGAACTTATCATTGTTTTTCAAATAATTTACTAAAACAAATGTTTTTGGGTTAAGAGTCATGGCTACGAGGTTTTACAAATTATAACCCGCTTGATTTGAGTTGGTTAATTAAGTTGCAATATTATACTCTTTTCAAAACAAGGTTTTTAAATAAAGTATTGCAACGTCTAAACTAGCCATGATTTCGACACTCCTACAAAACCTATGTACTCGCCAACATTTCTTTGCTGACCTCGTTTTCACATATGTTTCAGGTATTGTTGAATGATATCGATTGATAAGATGCATGCTCACATAGGACTGGACAAGGCCTTAGTGACTCAATAACAATGATAGACTATGTTTAAATAGTGTATTTAGATTTCAAGACGATGTAATTATTCAATGTTTAATAAAACGAAACACTTTTTGGTATCCATGGTTATGAAACATTAATTCTGTTGCAACACGCCCCGATGTTTCCGCCGCGCTTTGTTGTTTTACGCGGTCGGGGTGTGACAGAAAAGATGGTATCAGAGCCAATGGTTATAGGGAATTAGGTTATTAGTAATGCTTTGACCTAGTCTATAACCTTCTTAGGACCCTAACGCGAGTTTACTTGCGTTTAGTCATAAAACAATACTGTCACCTATCCTTAGGCGACAACTACAACAAGAACATAAATTTCAAAACCGCTTTGAAAACTAATCATCTGTTCTAGGATGATTGATTACAAGGTTTTGAACCCTCTATTGTAAGGTTTTGAACTCTCTATTATATGGTTTTGAACCCCTTTGAGTTTTCAAAACTTCGTCAAGGTTTTGGGTTTTAAATAATGTGAACACGTGCAAACTGGAAGGGTGAATGCCTGTATTCTGGGTTTTCTGTCTAGGCAAGCACTTCGTATACATCTCATCAGACGCGAGACCAGTTGTGCTTACCTGGGAATTCTTGGGATGAGTGTTCACTTATAGGCGAGCATGTCTTCGCGATACATTATTTTTGACCCATTTACTTTGATTAGTCACCGTCTCATTTGTTTGCCTTAGGTAACAAACAAATGATCGAAAACTTCATGCGTTATCATTCTGTTCTGATTGTCCAATAATCTTTCACCTGTTTCTCCCTACGCCTTTCTTTTTCTTCAAGAATGTCTCTTCATCACAATGACGCCCAGATATCTGCGCAAGCAGCCAAAATTCGCTCAGCGAATAGGCGAAGTAGTCCTGAAGACTGTTGAATTAGCTACTGCCATGTATCATCTCCAGGATGAAGCCACTCAAGAGTCACCAAGACGGGCAGGACCTAGTCAGGCGACAACACCATCAGCCAATAAACCAATCGAGGAATCAAAGACCATGGATGAACGTTCCCCTAAGAAGTCAAAGAAGCGAAAGGCTTCTCAGAACTTCGCCATGGTCGCTCACAATGGTAAAGCAGTCCCCAACCAACCAGCTCAACCTCCTGCTAGGAGTGTATGGCTTTTCCTATGATACCTACATCAAGGAACTATGTACCTTACAAACTACTCTTGTGATTTCTCTCTTTCAAATAATTGCTCATGATTCCCTCGAAAATTTTAAGTACTCGTTTCACTCTAAGAAACAAAGTACAGAAAATTAAATGACATTATGAGTAATCGTGCTTTTCGCACATCTGTGCCTTTAAATCCTTGGTTAGATAACTAAGGGTATTTTCAAATCTCATACCCATTACGTTTTGATTTTTTTTTCAACATACACAGTACCAGTATTTCAAAACAATCTTCATGATCTCAAAACATTTCATATAGTTTGAAAACAATTTTTCTAGATGCATTGTCTATGTTATTTCAAAAACATTGGCCATGTTATCAAAACCAACCTTTCTAATTTCAAAATATTTCATATAGTCTGAAGACAATATTAACACAATACATTTTCTGATCAAGTGCATGATTTCGAAAAGCATCATTCATGTCTTTCAAAAACCTTATACATAATTTCAAAATTCATTTCGCATGATTTTAAAACATTTTTAAATATATCTACCTATTACACCTACTTTATGATTTCAAAAAAAAAAATTATATATAAGGTTTCAAAAACGTTAAACACATTTTTCTTAAAAGAACCCCATGCATAGTTTTCAAAAATATTTTCCTCATACATTGACTTAACCTTCAAATTCCGCTTCATATGTCGCCTTGACATATCAGGCATCTCAACTTCATAAGCATTTTACTTCATGTTTTGACTCAAGCACATCCCGTGCAAGATTTCAAAACATCTTCAACTTCTAAAATCCATATGGGATCTTTTTATCTCCACAATTAGACCCTTGTGGATAATCATCATTCAAATCAGAGTCCTTAATCGGATTCCTTATGTACCTTAATTCGAACACTTCGGTTCCTAGTAATCGAAATCGAATTTTCTTTTCGAATCTTTCTATCTTTATAGTTGGATTCTTGATAACGTTTAAAGTACCAAATGAAATTCACGGAATGGATTCCTAGTGTGCTTTAAATGCATGTACGCAATTTACAAGACAAATTAACGAACAATTTTGTGGTTATATGATATGTGTTTATGTGTTCTCCTCTATGTTTTTGTGTGTTACGATTTTCCAAATCCTCATAGAATCTTTCATATCTTCATATGAGAGATTCATAGTAGGATATTCAAAAGGTACTACCTTAAATCCTTATGGGCTTCTACCTGGTAGTTAAGACCCTTGGGTTATATAGTACCACTCCATGATTCATAAGAGACCCTCTTAGTAGTCTAGTCAAAAAGATTGATTCACAATTTGGTTAGAGAACGACATCTAGTGATGTAGCTGAACAGACTCCTTGATAGTCTATTTAGATCATTTATTGATTTAATTAAAAGGACTCTATGGCGGTCTAGTCACACTCATCACAGGATTGTTCATTTGGTTTTCCCCTGCACATTATAAAATGGACTGAGTGAACTATGCAAGGAATTGTCTGATTATGGACGCGTACATAATTATGAAATTTAGTGCACAGAAACCCAGTAAGATTTATTATGTGTATGAGCCGATAGTGACAACAATAACGAAATGAGAACGATGTAATGGAGGTACGGTGGACGCACCAATGACGCTTCATATACTTGTATATAAGTGTCCCTCTTACATTGCAAACATAATGTTATTAAGGTTACTAGAAGTTCAAAAACCCTAACCAATGTTGTTCGATCTTTTCAACTTCATATTTCCAAGCTCTCACAAGTTTCCTCTAAATAAATTTCGGGACGAAATTTCCTAAAGTAGGGGAGACTGTAACACCTGTGCCTCCACGGCCATCAAACAAATACCAAACCAATGAAATATTATATTTCATACTTGGGATTTGTAAAAATATGTGTATCATTTGCATATATCAATTCTTGTTCAATTTCAAACTCTAAATCGCTTTCTGGAAGGTTATACGCGCACCGATGCGTAAATATAACCAGTTTAATGCAACAAACACTCCGGAATAGTGACATAGGCTTAACATACCTTAAATAACCTTTACATAACTTAGAAATAAGTTTTAAAGGCTTTGGTATGGCAAAATCAAGTTAAATCGCTTACAGGGACTAAATTTGACAAACTGCGAAAGTATGCCAATTTGAACTGTAACAGACATTCCGGAGCATGACCATAAGTTAAACATACCATAAATATCCTTCACATAGCTTAGAAATAGGCTTTGAGGTGTTCGGTATGCTAAAATAAACTTTTGTGTCATTCAGGGACTAAAAGTGTCAAAAAGTGCACAAGTTTGCATTTTCGCGCATAACTTACGTTCTGAATACATCCGGACATCCAAAAATTTATGTAAGCACTAAAATACTTTATTTTAGTGTTCGGCATAAGAAAAATCCATTCGTCACGTCATTTGGATCGTTTTTCGCGCTTGTGCGCATTCCGTCGTAATTAAGCGAACATCGCGTTCGTACGACCAAACGAACCATCATACGGCATATTTTTGAGCATGTTTCATGTCCACAATGTTTAGGCATCATTTTAGGGCCTTAAAGTTGGCTTTACGGGCCTTGGAAGTGTCGGAAATGGCCTTAAACACGTGCAGGGACTGAAACTGTAATTTCTGAAACTTATTGCTGATCTGTGACTGCTAGGCGGCCCGCCTCAGTTCCTGAGAATCCTTAGGTGGCCCGCGAGGCCCCTTCTGACCAGATTAAGTGCATTTAACCACAAGTTGCAGCTGTTTGATCCTCCACCACATGTTCTAACTTGCTTAGTCAGATGATAAGCATCAATTTTAGCTTCCATAACCTTCCAACAAGTGTACGGATGGGATCGAATCACGGTTTCCA
This sequence comes from Helianthus tuberosus, assembly GCA_030545235.1. Classification (NCBI taxonomy): domain Eukaryota; kingdom Viridiplantae; phylum Streptophyta; class Magnoliopsida; order Asterales; family Asteraceae; genus Helianthus; species Helianthus tuberosus. Next base: position 11,243 of record JARYGA010002062.1, read on the forward strand.
TGAAACGATCTCAACGGTGCACCAAATACTATAAATACCCCATGCCCCCCATTGCATAACTTACAAGAATTCTGATTTGAGAAACTCTAAGTTGAAACCATTGTTTCATACCTGAGATTCTTGGATCGGGATTAGCATTCCCTGGGTAAGTATTCTTTCGTTCTTTTCCTTATTTTATTGCTTTTCGAGTCCGAAAGTCAAACTTTGTTTGACTTTCAGCATTGACCAGTAATGGTCAATGCGAAGTTCGTTTGAACTTCGCAACGTGAGTGTAATCACGTTGGTCATAGTCCCTTGGGACTATGCCCACTGATTACCACGTTGTCTAGAGTCGTAGGGTAGGCGATCTAATAAATCGCCTATACCTTCGAACTCGACCCATTTGGTCGATCATTAGGATCCGACCAAATACATTAGGTGACCATAGTATATAGGGAATAACCTTCCGAGGTTATACCCTATGGTCACATCGTTTAAGTAGTTGTATGATAGGTAGTTTATATGCCTTAGGTAAATTACCAGAATACCCTTTTCATGTATAATTGATAATTAAGCATATGTAACCTAAACCTTTGTCACATAACTGATTATGTAACATGTTTAGGCATATAACACTTGTCATAGGGCTAGTTAGGCGGTCCGAACGCGTTTCACGCGCACGACGCGTTAAAGTAGCATATGTTACCTTAATGGGTCGCGATGGGTCGAAAGCACTTAGGTTTGGTTTCATTGTAGTATGTAGGCCTTGTTAAACCATATCATATGAGTTCCAATACTCATTTGGTTTACCAAACCTCATCCTATCCGATCTCCCGATTTAAGTCCGGTTTATTTATATAGTTTTAGATTGCCGACTGATTCCGTGCTCCCTCTAGCTTTGTTTGGTTGTTGTTCAAGACCTCCAAGCATTATCAGGCGAGTACATTCTTCCCCTATTTTACTGTTTTCAACTGTTTTGGGGTGACTCATATGTGCTAAATGTTTTCGATGTTATAACGATGGTTTCAAAAACAATTAAGACGATTTATACAAAACTAATAACGATTTCATAAAGTGAACAAACTTGTTGGTTGTAGTTACATAACAAATGACATTCATTAGCAATGATCAAGCCGACCAGTATTAGGTTATGGTACCATAGGATCTGACAAATCCCGTTATTTACTACACCCGTGGTTATGTGTGGGTATGGTAGGTAGCGACTGAATCTGTAATTATTAATTTACCCTATGGAGGTTTGTTAATACGAAAACGAGAAGCGATGAAAGTCACGAAGGTTTGAATGTTATTAGCGAGACGACCTTATAAGTAGTTTCACGACCTAAAACGAATTAAACGATTTACGATTGGTTTTCACATGATGTTTTAACGATTGGGTTAACGATTGGGTTCAAAGCGATATACGATATTATTTTGGTTATACATATTACATGATTTACATTTGGGCATGAACATTACTTTGGTGGTTTGGTTTGGATTAAGTGATTAAGTAACAATGCGTGTGGAATATGATACAAGCATGGTGGATACGCCGCTGGTACTTCCTATATATAAGTGTTTGTATGGTATTACATATTGTAGCGTTATTTGAATCATTTCAGTTTGAGACATAGAACATTTTATACAAGTAACATACTTTTCACAAGACATTTATTTACAAACAACTTATCTTATACAAACTCATTTTACATGGTTATTCATTTAATCATGCATTATTCTCTTATTTATACATATCACCTGAACTTATCATTGTTTTTCAAATAATTTACTAAAACAAATGTTTTTGGGTTAAGAGTCATGGCTACGAGGTTTTACAAATTATAACCCGCTTGATTTGAGTTGGTTAATTAAGTTGCAATATTATACTCTTTTCAAAACAAGGTTTTTAAATAAAGTATTGCAACGTCTAAACTAGCCATGATTTCGACACTCCTACAAAACCTATGTACTCGCCAGCATTTCTTTGCTGACCTCGTTTTCACATATGTTTCAGGTATTGTTGAATGATATCGATTGATAAGATGCATGCTCACATAGGACTGGACAAGGCCTTAGTGACTCAATAACAATGATAGACTATATTTAAATAGTGTATTTAGATTTCAAGACGATGTAATTATTCAATGTTTAATAAAACGAAACACTTTTTGGTATCCATGGTTATGAAACATTAATTCTGTTGCAACACGCCCCGATGTTTCCGCCGCGCTTTGTTGTTTTACGCGGTCGGGGTGTGACATGTCATAACATGAGTGCGTTATGTGAATGATTGAAATATTTGTTATGTTTGGGTTTACAATTGAGTTGTTAAATGTTTAGTAGTAACATGTTTTTGCTTTGCAATACTTGGTTGCACATACTCGAGGCACACACTTAGCACACTTAGTTTGCGGGCTAGACACACTTCCTTCCTCTCCTCTATACTAATCGAGCCCACACTCATTTAAACCATTTGGATTCTTTCGAGCCCAAAGACTTTAAACCGAGCCCAACCCACAAGCGAATGCATACATTGAGTGTATGGCTGCCATATGATCATAACGCACGTACAAGATGCAACCCTAGTCCTCTCAGCAATCAGCGGCAGTACTTCCTCCTTCGAAGTTTCATCTTGCTCGATTCCAACACCCTTCCTAGCATCGTATAATCTGGTTAGTGTTTTCATCTTGTGTTGATTGGTCTTCTTTGATAATCGGTTGCTTTATTAGTGAATGGTATTGGTAGCCATGATAATTCTTATGATCTAGAATTGTTGGGAACGATGTTGGATCATAAGGATTAAAATCAATAACTGTTGTGAATGGTTAAGTGCTATGTATATTGGATTACTTTATGACATGGAAAGTATACAACAGAATTTTAATACAAATCAATTCTGGTGAATATTTAATTTAAGTCAATCATTGTTGTGGCTGCTATGAAGCATGAACATTAGGGTGGTTCGATGATGAGTAGTCAATGGGTTCTAATGTGTTATTTGTTTGATTTAAATGTTTGATGATGCGGATGTTAGTGCTAGATAATTAGGGTTGCAGATGAGCCATAACATCTGATGATACCCCCCGACGAAACATGGAGTTTCACCTATCACACCCCGATATTTCCACGTATTACCAGTGGGCCCGGTGGGGAGTATCGTGACGTAGTTGATATCATCATAGTCAAATAATCACAGTTCAATGCTGTCACACCCCCAAAATCCACCTGCGGAGTACTGCCGCTTGGAGGCGTGACTGACCAGGATCCAGCCACCAATCATATTGAACAAGCATATAAGTAGTTATAAGAAAATCCAACCAATACAATTGGTGTTCAACAAAACATAGTTAAGTTGCAAGCGGAAGCATAAGTCTTAAATCAAACATAAGTTTAATTGTTTCAAAGTTTAACATGGCACACAGCCGTCCATGTCCCACAACGATCCTCCTCCATGCAAGCTCCAGTTAAGAACCTAGGGACCTGCAAAGCATGTAGTAACGAGTCAACAACAAGTTGAGTGAGTTCACGGTTGGGTGTTCGTTTTAAGTTGTTTCGAAAACAGTTTCCTTTAGCTGGCATCCTGCCGTGGGGGTTACCCCATAGTTAAAAACGCGACTTGTTTATTCCCGGTTACTCTGGCAATCCTGCCGTGGGGGCTACCCCGTGTTAGTTATCTGGCATTTCGGCCGTGGGGGCTACCCCATGTATACACTAGACTCGTTACCATATCGACTGCTGACTGTAGTCATGTTTATGTGCCCTGAAACTGTCAATGTCTATCATCATTGACGTGCCCCAGATCCATTAGTTCACGCCCGTCCTCTGCGGCACGGTGTGAGGTTTGTCAGACCTAAATAGCGCTATCTAACTAATGACCCGCTCGCCATTGGCCCGGCGATTAAGTCGATATAAGAAGGAGGGACTTCGTGATAGAGTTTTGGTCTAGTACGAGTTATCTGTCCGTGAGGACGAGGAATTACATTCCTGAACCTTTGTTGTCCTACCCAAGGAGGACGAGGAACCCAGTTCCTTAACCCCAATTCCCGACCCCTGGGAACCCCATGCTTTGTAGAGGGTGTGAACTCACCTTGGTTTGCTCGGTAGAAACACAGAAAAGTCAAACAAGCAATGTTGTGGTTACTCACGTCCTATCATAGTTGTATCATACAAGTCAGGTTCGTAACCAAGTAGCACACGGATGTTTCTAGCATAATGCATTCAAGTACCGTTCATGGCATACACGTTTGATCATTGCAGTTCAACAATATTCACGTTCAACAGTTAACATATAAGGTCTGTGCATTAGGCCCAAGAGTCCGGCCCAATCAAATAAGTCCGAAATGAGGTGCAAGCCCAAACAGCGAGTATCCGTGTATAGTCTCGAGTCGCAACTAGGCGTTTGCGACTCGCAACCTGAGTCGCAATCATGGTTTCGGTTTGTGTTGTTTTGGTTTCGAGTCGCAACCGGACTCGCAACCGGGGTTTCGAGTCATACGGTTTATGTGCTTGATCTCGTGTGGTTTCGAGTCGCAACCAGGTGTTTGCGACTCGCAACCGATGTCGCAACCGGGGGTTTCGACTCATCATGTGATGGTTTCGAGTCGCAACAGGAGGTTTCGGCTGGGAACATTTGCTGAATTCAATAGTGTACTTGGCCAATCAGAATTCACTGTTGTGATTTTGTGTACTATCCAATAATACTACACTAACATGTTTAATTGTCTAACACATAACCAAAATAGATCAAACATGGCAATTTCAAATATTCACAACATGTTCATATCACATTCAAGTTGTTCTTCCTATGTTCATGTAGTTCATCATCATTCATATGAACCTAAATCAAACAAAAATCATGAACAATCATCAAAACCCTTGAACATACCCATCTAACCCACATGTACATCATCCGATTTCATGAGTAATAAATCTTCTAAACATAACCAAGCCACTCGGGTTTAAGCCTATATGGAACCGATAACATTTACTCATATTCAAGCATACATTATTCATCCCAACATAACCAATAAGTCATCATCAACCAAATGTAAACACATAACATAGAACATTTATGCATCGATTTCTTGAACACTAACTCAACATCAATGTATACCATCAAAACATCATTCAATATATCCGAAGTCAAGACATGTTTAACCGATTATCACTATCATACACATCCGGTTCACAACCATCATCAAGCATACAACTACACTTAGTTAAATCCTACCATTCATGCTATCATTTAACAACAACAAACGTCATAAAATTACTAACCGGTTGATGAGTTTCAAAGGTGAGTATGAAGCTTCCGAGTGTGTGTGTGTGTGAGCCGATCCGCTAGTCCTAGTGTCACCGGTTTGGATCCGAGAAGAAGGAGAAGGAGTGTGATGCTTGTTGTCTAGGGTTTTAGTGAGAGAGTGGAGAGTATGTGTGTGTGGTTTGTCCAAAGATTGTCAAGACTAGCATCACTAAGGGTTATATACTTGATTCACATTGTGCACCCTAATGGGTTTCGAAATAGGTTAAGAGTGTATGTATGGCCCAACCGGCCCATAAGTTATTGTTCACTCGAGACCACATGGTCTCGAGTCGGGTTCGTGTTGTCTCGGTTCATATACATACTCGAATACATACACAAAGCATACATGTAACATAACACATAATCATATAAAGGTTCACTTATCATTCATTAAATCATCAAATTAGTTAGTCACTTAGTGTTCAAATGTACAACGAAAGGTTCTAATTTTCGAGTTGTCACATCATCCCCAAGTTGAAAGAAATTTCGTCCCGAAATTTGGTAGGCACTCACTGAGGAAGCTAGTTAAGTTGTATGGTTTTCCCGGTTTTCCTGGGGTGTCACATCCACCCCCCGTTGATCTGGAATTTCGTCCCGAAATTCCGTAGCTTCGGCCTCAGTAGTGGGTGTACTGTTTTCGAACAGTTGGGGATACTTTTGTTTCATCTGATCTTCGCGCTCCCAGGTGAACTCTGGGCCGCGACGTGAGTTCCAACGAACTCGAACGAGAGGTATTCTAGTGCTCTTGAGGACCTTAACATCCCGGTCCGTGATTTCGACTGGTTCCTCGACGAATCGTAACTGCTCGTCGATAGTGAGTTCTTTCAAAGGAACTACGTGGGTCTCATCTGACGGACACTTCTTCAGATTCGACACGTGAAAAACGTTGTGAACTGCACCGAGTTCCGCTGGTAGGTTCAGTCTGTAGGCCACCCTGCCTATTTTCTCAATGACCTCGAAAGGTCCAACGTATCGTGGGTTTAGTTTACCGCGTTTACCAAAACGAACCACACCCTTCCAGGGTGAAACTTTGAGTAGTACCCGCTCCCCAACCTGGAGCTCAAGTGGTTTCCTGCCCATGTCGGCGTAAACTTTCTGACGTTCACGAGCGGCCGTCATGCGTTTTCGTATCTGAGCAATTTGCTCGGTTGTATCTACCACATATTCTGGACCAGTGATCTGACTATCTCCCACCTCTGCCCAGCAAAGAGGAGACCGGCATTTACGTCCGTACAATGCCTCAAACGGAGCAGCTTTAATGCTGGTGTGGTAGCTGTTATTGTACGAGAATTCCACAAGTGGCAGATGCTTTTCCCAGCGGTTGCCAAAGTCGATTACACATGCACGAAGCATGTCCTCTAAGGTTTGAATAGTACGCTCGGACTGCCCGTCCGTCTGAGGGTGATACGCTGTGCTCATATCTAATCGTGAGCCAAAGGATTTGTGCTCAGCCGTATATTCTAATCAACAAGCACAAGTACCTCTACTGGGGCTCTCAATCTGGAATGAAGGTTTTATTAACCTATTAGATTCCTAACGGGTCTTATTTAAGTTGAAACTTAGACCGGTTAGTTTTAAAGGAAGATATACGGTTCAAAACGCATGATTAAGTGAATACCGGAATAGAATGTGATTTAGAACCGACAATTTTGAAGACTTGTTTAATATGGGTAAACTAAACACATTCTGTAATTTGAGATAAAAATGATAAGGTTTGACCCGTTTCGGTCAATTTATGCAAACTAGTTACATAAACCGTACCGAACACGAAAAATGCATAACGGGTAATCATAAGAGTCATATATAGGTTTCCTAAGTTAATATGCCTTAAATATGTTGTGATATCAGTAAGATACCTTCCATTATGCCCAAAACGAATTTAAATTCGAATTAAGCCCCGTAGGGGTATTTTGGTCATTTTAAAGGTTATAAAAGGGATTAATTATTAACCTGGGATTCAGGACTGATTTGATCAGTAAAAATATTTAATTTAATAAGTTATATCAGTAGGGTATTGCATATATGTGAAATTTATTATTTATAACCAAATTATGCACCGAAGGGGCATTTTGCTAATTTCACATAAGCTTTAAAGGTCAAATCTGGAAATCTGAGTTTAAAAATTTTGCTTACTATTAAAGTATAAAAATTTACTAAAAATATCAGTAGGTATTAAGTCTTATATGTTTAAAATAGTTTTAACTCATACTATGCGTTTTAAACGCGTAAAAAGGCGGTTTTTAAGCGATTTCTGGGTTTTATAAGAAAAGCTGATATTTTATCATTCCAGAAGGCTTAAAATATTTTATTTATCATATAAAATCAGTAGCAAAAAGTTTGGTATCAAAATGTTACGTAAAACTCATTTTATGGGCAAAAATGGTATAACCGACAATTACCGAATTAAAGCAAGAACCCTATGTTATGCTCAGCTTAAAAATAAATAAAAATCTTCAAAAATCCCAAAATATTATATTATATAAGTGGGTAAAAATATTGGTGTCAAAATTTGGGTTTAGATAGGCTATATGCTAATTATGCCGTTTAATTAATAAAAAGCTTTTAATTTACGCTATTGAGCATAACTCCTAATCTAGACCTCAAACTGATGTCAAATTTTTAGGACAAGTTTATAAATCAGTAACAAAGGTTATTGTCCTTTCATGTTTTCAAAAAGCTCGTTTTAAGGTCAAAAGGGCATAATGGTCAACAATTAGGCATATAGCGGAAACATGCAAATGAATAGGATAACTAAGGATCCAAGTTGTATAACCTCAGAGGGTTACACTAAGCTATAACATGGTCCTAAAGGAATTCTAAGGCATATCTAAACTAAGCTAAATCGGGTCAGAACTGAAAGTAAAAGCAAAAGTCAACTTTTGCGACTTTCGGTTGCGAACCGAGCCTAAACTCAGAATTGTCGGGTTGAACATGCTTAAACATGTTCTGATATTAATTACCAAGTTATTTAAGTGTTAAAACATGTTCCATAACTTCTGTATTATTAGTTATGAATTTATTAGTAAAAACTGACTCGTTTGACTTTTTATTAAGAAGTTTGACCCGACAAGTTACTGAGTAAACATGGTAATTAGGAGGTGCCCTTTTGAGGGTTTAACACCTACCTAATTACGGTCACGTAGCCATGTTCGTTGCGAACAATGGCTCAACCGTTTAAAAGTCAAAGCGTTTATTGAAAACGCTTGACTTTTCGGCTATAAACGCTAAATAAAACAAACTAGTCACGAAAGGACACTTACAAAGGGTCCAATGGACTGAAGGAGGTTCTCAAGAAGTTCAAGACCCACTTAGAATCAGAAGCATAGCAGATTTGAAGGAAATGTGAGTTGCAAATGAAAGTGGGGAAGGGTATATATAGTATTTTGAGGACCGTTAAGATCGTTTCTTGATAAACGAGCCTTGATCTGGACCGTACACATCATACCCCCTGTTTTTCAATACTATGGGTGCCCAAAATGGCCCACAGAATTGATTAAAACCATGTGCAAACAAGAAACCCAGCTGCTGAATTGAAATCAGCTAGTTTTGCTGGTCTGATGGGCTCACGCGGCCAGCGTAGACCCAGGAGGATCCTTACGTGGCCCGCCACACATATCAGATCAGCAAACAGTTTTTAAAATATGCAGTTTTGGCCCCTGTAAGTGTTTAAGCCCATATTTGACTCGTTTAAAGCCCGTTAAGCCATTTTCAAGGCTATACAATGATGCCTAAACATAAGGGACATGAAACATACTTAAAAATATGTCGGATGTCGTTTCGTTTGGTCGTACGGTCACGTTTTCGACTAATTACGACGAAACACGAACGGACACGAAAAACGATCCAATTTACGCGACGAATGGAATTTTATCATGCCGAACACTAAAATAAAATATTTTAATGCTTACATAAATTTTTGGATGTTCGGATATATTCAGAACGTAAGATATGCTCGAAAATGCAAACCTATGCACTTTTTGACGCTTTTAGTCCCTGTTGATCAAATAAGTTTATTTTTGCGCATCAAACACCTCTAAGCCTATTTCTAAGCTATGTAAAGGATATTTGGGGCATGTTTAACTTATGATCATATTCCGGAAGGTTCGATATCATACGAATCGATAGACTTTTGCAGTTTGACGCAAATAGTCCTTCTAATGCGCAAACTTGCGCATATTATCGTTTAATAGCATCGAAGCCTTATCTAACCCATATTAGGCATTCTTGGGAGTATTAATAAATATCACGATGCTTCGGCTTCGTAAAAAGGTCATTCAGAGGTATAATTAAACGTATTGACGCTTTTAACCCCTTAAACTTGCAAAGTTGCGCGTAACGTCACTTAAAGGCATAAAAGCCCTTAATGGCCAATAATTGGCATTACCGAGAGTATAATAAAATACCATGAAGCTCCCGGTTTGTTAAAAGGTAACTCAGAGGTAAGAATTAACATGTTGACGCTTTTAACCCTTCATTGCGCAAACTTTCAATTAATTACGCAAACGACTACTCTTGATCAACAAGTGCCTTATTTGCGAATATGATTACCGTATAACGTTATTCAGAGGCTTATGATTACCATGTTGACACTTCCAGTCCTTCTATAATCAAAGTTTTCGATTTTTCAAAAAATTAGTCCCTTAAATTCAATGTTTGACTTTATTGGGGGTTTATTACACGTGTTAATACATCATTGGACGTGATTTTATGAGGTGTTACACGTCACATACACCTTCACGATGAAAGTTAATGTTTCGTCACACACACCAACACGACGAAAGTTAGTGTTTCGTCACAACCTTGTCACGACGAAAGATCTATGGTTCGAGTGATTGATGTTATTGTTTGGATAAGAAGAATGGCATGTAAACAATGGTTGATTTGGTTTAATTAAGTAGTTACTGTTGATGATGATGATGATGATACATGTTAGAGTATAATGTGGTGTGCTCCTAAACTATATGAATTAGTAGTATTAGGGTGGTGATTTGGGCATTACATGTTAATCGGGCCACTTTTGCAAACAGATCATGCATGCACTTAATATTGGGCCGCTCTCTAGTGGGCCACACATGTAATGAACTGTTTCATCTTTGTGAACTTGCATATTACTTAAACTAGAATGGAGCTGTTGATATGAGTTATTGTGAAACCCGAGCATGTGATGTGAACTTTACACGAGACCTGAATGATTGTACCTACTGTCAAGGATCAATGTGATATGTGACCTCTTGTTACAACTTGTATAATGATGTGTGGTTATGTGTCCGCTGTTTGTGTAATGTGAATGTGGAATACATGAATTATTTGCATATAATCTGATTACCATTGGTAACTATGTTAGGATTTGGTTGACCAATTGTAAACGTAAACAAGTAACTAATCTTACCGAGCAATCTAAGGTGAGTTCATTGCTCTTTTTCCAAGCATGCGTCCCGGGGAGGGACATCTGGTAATCGTTCTGGGGAGGAACGTCGGGTTATTGGGATGTTGGTTATTACACTCATTTATATCGATAAGTCCCCTTACATCTACCGATTAGTTTCCGGGGAGGCAACAGGGTTATTAGTTGATAGGGCTGTTAGGTTTGGCACCCTCACACCGTACCAGGGAGGACGTGCGTGAACTAATTACCTTGACCACTTGACCAATGTGTGATTGAGCATTGGGGTTTGGGAAAATAAATCTGGAGCCATCTGCGGTAATCGAGTTAATAGCAACATCAAATCACTGAAATGTTTTATACTCATATCTGGTAACTAAACGATCATCCGGTTAGGATCGATCTAAACCAGCCCATTATGTATAGGATTCAACATGCCAATGATTAAACAACTTATTAGAAATACAAGACAGCCAATTAAAATGTCACAAAATCCCCCACGCTTCGGGGATGCCCTGAGCGTCGAGGAACATGTATTAGGGTGTATGTGCGACTCGTTCAGATCATGAACTAGAACAAAGGAAAGAGAACAATGTTCGAATATCAATGATCAAATAGGATAGACCGGAAAAACGAACTACATTTCCTATCTAAAAATCGATGATATCCCTTTTATTGTGTATGAAATTTATGGTTTCTGTTGGTGTAAATCCACTCACCTCAATTCAAGATGAGAAGCAATTCTCCATTGGTAGCAAATGGTTATCCATTAAGCGGAGGAAATCTTAGTTAAAATAAACCCCTCTTGCAAGAACGGACTAACAGGGTCAGCTACCCAACCAATCTTCATAATTAAATACCGTTACTGTATAGGTAGAGCTCGTTGTGAAAGACCTATTACTGAAACTTTGAACTCACCAGCATCGTCTGACACACTTGTCTGCATGCTTGCAGGTCCATAGGGTTATATCAGTTGGAACTTGCTGTCTGGAAGGCCGGAGTGGTCATGGGTCAAGATACATGGGATCGCAAGACAAGTCTAATGGTTTTCGAACATGTGGTTCCTGAACCACTTAACAAACGATTTATGCTTCCGCTGTATACACTAAATTTCATTTAATGTTTTGTAACACTTTATTATAATGAATGTAAGTTTTTATTTAAATGTATACTATAGTTAAATGTGATTGGTGGCTTGGATCCTAGTACGTCACACGTCCCGCGGTGTTTCCGCATGTGGTATTTTGGGGGTGTGACAGTTTGGTATCAGAAGCCACTGGTTATAGTGAACTTGGTTTTAAAACGTTTTTATAAAACCAGGCTATAACCGAACAGTTCTGAAAACAAGAATACGACCATGACACTCAGCTCCAGATAGCAAGGTTCGTCTCTCGTTTACTCATTGCACAGCATAATAGTGAACACTTACATATGATATTGCATGTGATTGCACGTTTAGCACAACAATATGAATTCATGTATTACTTGCATGTGATAAGTGATTGATAGTGTGGTGTTACCCTAGAGATTCGTGAACCCTGTTCTGTGATATTCTTTGTTTGACATCTGAGGTTGAGGAACCATTTGACATGAGTTTGGAGGAACTGAGATGAGCATGCAAATCACAATATTATTGTGGGTGCACACATAATAATAATGTGGGGTGCATGTGGGTCCCAATGAGGCCTAACGAGTGAAAAACGGGTTCTGCTCTGTTATTTAATTAGTGAGAAACGTAACAAATCTATAGGAGTCCTAGCAATGATTGCCTCCTACTTGAACGTGATCTTTTCACTCCTCTCTGAATTCTTACGAATCTCGATGTTATTGAGTGTTACCTGAATACTTATCTGAACGTTTAGCGAACTGTGTAGAATGTTAGGTGCTGGTACGAACGTCCCTGAGTTGGATGTCGCAGCGTCGAATGATTGGTCGATACTTTTCTCACTCCACTTCATTGGCCAGAACTCAATGTATTGACGGTGTAGCTCCCGAAGTGCGATCACTTCTGCAACGCTCTAGAAACATACCGTGTATTACTCAATCAACTTGCTAGATCGATGGACAAGAGGATGAGCGTATTACTTTACCGACTTCAGTATTTGGACGACCCTGATTACCAGCAACGAACATCAGCAATTTGACTCCAATCGAATCTTTAACTCTAGTCAGCAACTTACAGGAGTCAACTCATACGAGCTAATCGGGACATAATCAATGACGATTGACTCTAGAGCGGAATGTGTAACCGCCCGCACCATGAGTAGTGCCTTAGGACGTGACACGGAATGTGAAAAGATGGACCCTGTTGGGGAAAGATCGTAGGGCTCCGTTTCAAGCAACGACATTAGAGACAACAGTCACGGCGACATCAAGATACTCGTAACCGTAGCCTACTGTATGGAAACAAAGGTGACTTCGACAAGAATTGACTGTTATTAAGTCAAGATGTCAATAACCAAGGGAATGATGACAGTATTGGGAATCCATGTGACCATAACAACACTGGTAGTGGTGCTTGTGAAAGGGCATTTAAGATTGGCGTGAGCGACGCCAGGCATTAGAGCAACATGGTAGCTAGTATGAGTAGCTAATCACTTCGTCTCTGTTCTGTTTAACCCTGATGCTTCTTGAAACCGAACCTATTGTGGAATCGGCTGATGGCAAGACAAATGAACCCTCATATGTTTGTTGGGATGCAAACTCGACCTTATGGGACAAGTGTCCGACATCGACCTTCCTTCTGCTATTCTTGATGGTTTTGATGCAGTAGTTAGTATGGATTGGTTATCCAGGGATCGCGTAGATATACCCTGTGAGAAGAAAATTTCGCGTGTCTTTCTCCCTAGTGGAGAATCGTTATCTATTCTAAAGCGTCAGAGTGGTGCAAGGGTTAGCACCGTTTCAGCTATGAAGGCCCATAAGTGTCTACGGAAGGATTACCCCGCTACGTTAACAACCGTTACTGACATTAAGGCTAAGGAAAAGAGAATCGAGGATCCACCAATTGTTCGTGATTTTCCCCTATGTGCTACCAGAAGAACTATCAGATTTACCTTCACATCGTAGGTGGAATACCAGATCGGTATCATGTCAGAAGCAACCTTTATTACTAGTACTCCTTGTTGTCTCACATCAGGAAGGTTGCAGGAACTGCCTAATCAACTTTAGGAACTATTGGACAGGAGTTTTATCGGACCTAGTTTTTCGCTTTGGGGAGCGCCAGTTATATCCGTGAAGATAAGCCTTTTCATATGTGCACTGATTATCGGGAACTTAACAAGGTGACAGTTAAGAACCGCTTGCCTTGACCATGTATTGACAACCTGTCGACCAGTTTCGAGTGACAAGCTTCCATTCGAGGATTGACTAACGAACGAACTATCATCATATGAAAGTCCAAGGGGAGAACGCTCTTAGAACGGTATATCGAACGCGATGCGGGCATTACGACTTTGTACACCATGATCATTGAGTTGATCAACACACCAGCAGCTTTGTGGACCACAAGAATCGACAGTGTTTGTTGATGACATTTTGAACCATTACCAGGAGAAAGGAACAACATGGGCGGCATATGTATCCTATTTCAGAGCTCCTGAGGGAGGAGCCACTCCACCCGAAGTCTTGTTAAAAGGTAACTTCTGGATTCAAAAGGTACATTTTTGGTTATATAAACAATGAAGTGGAAATACACGTGGATCTCACTAAGATCCATTTTGGTAGAGCTAATCGACACCAAAGATCCCTTCGAGGATACAGCAAAATCTTGGCCACACTAGATACTATCGCAGATTCATCACAGGATTTTCGAAGATTGCGCAGCTTTAACCTCTTTAGCACAGCAGGGTGCTGTGTACTTGTGAGTGACAGAACAGACGGGCATCTTTTCAACTTTTTGAAACCCAACTCAACAATGCACTGAGCATCGTCTTTACCTGAGGGTACGGGTGATTTAGTGATATACCATGATGGTTCGAATCGGAGTCCCAGTTATGCGCCGATGCAACATGAGAAGGTGATGACCTACGCAGTGGGCTTACAAGAAGAACTGCACGAATCACAACCTGCGGTGGAAACCATGGTCTTTGGATTTAGGTTGGAGGCATTACTTGGACGGTACAAATTGCACTATTTAGACCGATCGCAAGGGCCTCTCATGTACCTTTGTTCTGGATGAGCTGAAACGTGTAATGACATCGCTGGAAGGAACTTTTGAAGGATTACGACTGTGAAACCTAGATGTGTACGAGCCTCGCAGCACACCATCGGCTCTAACCTACCTGACCAGATTTGCCCTGCTCAAACCGAAACACCGAAGGAAGAGAATTTTCAAGTTGGGTCCATGCGGGGCATAGAGAAGTAATTTTTGGCAAGTCGGATGATATTCGCCACCTCATTGAACAAATACGGATTCCGCTGTACAGCAATCCAAGGGAACTTGTGTTGAGCGAAGCACACCAGCCTCGATATGCTGATCATCTGGATTTGATGGAATATGTTAGGATCGGAGGATCTTGTACTGGCAACCAGGCTTGAAGGCCTACACAGCGAAGCATGTGAACGACGTTTGACTTGTGCGAAAGTCAAGGTGGGACATCGATAACCTTCTAGTTCGTGTCAGTAATCAGAAGCACCTATTTGGAGATTGGAACAGACAGCCATGGATTTTGTCACTTGTTTACCAAAAACTCAGAACGGAAACAATATCACCTGAGTGATCGCTGATTGTCTCATGTAACCAGCACACTTTCTTGCAATCAGGGAAACTGACGAGTCTTCGCAGCTTGTGAATGTTCCTCTGAGAGAGGCGGTTTTTAGGCACGGGGTGCCAACTCCTAACACCTTTGATTTTGGATTATACCAGATTTATAACAGGCAATACACAACACCCTTGGCTCACCTCTCGATATGAGCATTACTTATCATGGTAGGACAACCGGACGGAGTAACGAACCATCCTGACACACAAAAACATGCTGGAACATGTGCGTGATTGACTCTAGTAAACATCTGGAAGGACACTTATCTTTAGGTGAGTTCTACTGTAGCCGTTACTGTTTTAGTATGCATACAACTCTGTTTGAGGCATTGCATGGATGATAATGCCAACCTACTTGTTGGACTGAGGTGGAAGTCAACCTAATCACGGGTCCAGGACTTGCACTCGGAACTCTTGGGAAGATTGTTTAGATTGGAAATTGTGTGGCGACAATGCGTAATCGCCAGGAAACCTAATAACTTGGGAAACACTGGGAGTTCGCCGCAGGCGAACGTGTCATATTGGAAGTCTCACCCCGGGAGGGTGCGGTACGCCTTGGGAAGCGTGACAAGATAAATTTACGTCACATTGAGTCATTCAAAATTCCGGAAAGAATCGATGAAATAGCCTGCAAACTCAAGTTATCTGACAGATTGAGCATTGTTCATGTTGTTGTTCATGTCTCAAATCCGAAGGAGTATTAGCCGACCAAACACTTGCGGTCTCTTTGGAAAAATCATAGATAAGTCACAGCTTTCAAGATACCCATTGAAATCACGGACCAGGAGGTTAAGGTTCGTAAGCACAGTTGAATTCAAGTTACGAGAGTTCGTTGGAACTTTAGATTAAGTATCCTCAATCATCCTAAACTACTGAGTGATAGTCCCATAACGATCTGATTTCAGTCTCGGTTCGGTGAAAAATATGGAGACGGGTGATTCGAGCCATGAACAATCGATAATAAACAAGAAATATAGAAACTTTAATGATTGAACAAGGAAAGTTTCATTGATAGGATTAAACAGATACAAAGATAATCATCCACCCCGGGTGAACTCCCCCGGGGTGGTGGCTCCCCAAATGCACACCTCACAAGTGAGGTTTACTACTCTATATATAGCCCCTTGAGCCTTGTCCTCCAAGCAAGCCGCCCCTTGCTTGGAAAACCCATTTAAAGATGCTAAAAAATACAAACTATATAAAATAAGCTCGCTACACCATACGAACAATAATATCGCTAATTAAAGCGGCCTTAATTGATAACATCATTCTCCAACTTGACCCGTGAATACATCGGACGAAACAAATAAAAATCGCACTCGTATGAAACTAGATGTCGGACCACCATTACCGTAAAAGATGACCAAAATAACCAGAACCTTAGTCGCAAAACAATCCATCAACAGCCACCTCAACCCTTCGCCGGAACCACCAACATCGCCTATCTTCTTACCACTACAACATCATTAGTCACCACCCTCCATTATCACAGCCACCAACGTCATCTCTGATGATGATAACCATCACCGTCATTTCTTCTAGCGTTACAAACCACTATCACTGGAGTGAGGATATCACTAGAATCCATCTCCGTTCGTCGGAAATTTTGGTATAGGGACTAATTCCATCATTATTATGAAGACCGGAGCTTCTCCATCTTATGGCGGCACTGAATCGAAGAGAGTACCACCGTCGGCGGCAGCGGTGAGCAACACCATCGGCGAACTCCTGCCAGTCCAGCGCACGGAGATTACCTCGCCGGAGAGAGAACAACTCTAACGGTAGTAGTCACGACGGAGGAAGGCGGCGAGACGGAGGTTTTGGAGGCGATGGTGGAAAGATGTCGAGCGCGACGGAGGAGAGAGGAAGACAATGTTTTACTGTTTTTTCTTCTCTTTTTTTTTTTTAAGAAAAACACACTCACAATATGTGTGCTTTGAAGAACTGATGAAGAACATGGTTATGAATAAAATCACTGAATGTGAAACATCATCCAACACCCACATCTGCTATCATTAAACTTGATACTAAATAAATTCGCCAGATCTGCAACACCCCAAAATACACAAATCTTTCATCTATTAACGTCTCCGACTGGTTTTCCGTTGAAGCTCCGACCGAACCGAAAGCTGAAACGAGCCACCGAGGCTCTGATACCAAATGATAGTCCCGTAACGATCCGATTTCAGTCTCGGTTTGGTGAAAAATATGGAGACGGGTGATTCGAGCCATGAACAATCGATAATAAACAAGAAAGATAGAAACTTTAATGATTGTACAAGGAAAGTTTCATTGATAGGATTAAACAGATACAAAGATAATCATCCACCCCGGGTGAACTCCCCCGGGGTGGTGGCTCCCCAAATGCACACCTCACAAGTGAGGTTTACTACTCTATATATTACCCCTTGAGCCTTGTCCTCCAACAAGCCGCCCCTTGCTTGGAAAACCCATTTAAAGACGCTAAAAAATACAAACTATATAAAATAAGCTCGCTACACCAAACGAACAATAATATCGCTAATTAAAACGGCCTTAATTGATAACATCATTCTCCAAATTGACCCAACACTGAGTCAAAACCTAATGCAACTAGGCAAATTTCGGGACGAAATTCCCTTTCAAGTAGGGGATGATGTGGCACCCGAGGAAAATCCACAGTCGTCTTGATTTATCACTTCATTTCTTTGGGCTTACTTATCAAATTTCGGGATGAAATTTCTTTCAAGTTGGGGATGATGTGACGACCCGGAATCTCAAGGTCCTTTTCCTATGTACAACTCGCTGTCACGAT